>MJUU01036000.1:66147-87704 GCA_002080025.1 Modiolus philippinarum
TTTTGGAAAGATCAATACAAGGGCTAGCAATATACAAAATTAATTAAAATTCTCATGGATTTAACTTGAATAATTTTAAAAAATGGCAATTTTCCTTAGCATTTCAACTAAAAAATCCATATTTTCCTTGAAAGATTGTGAGCTTATATGGTCCGTGACCCCCAATTTTTATTTTATTTTTTGGAAGTCCAATTTTTGAAGTTTAATTCTGCAAATTATTGAAAAATACTGATGGATTTTGCTTAGTCCCCCGAACCACCTTAAATTAGCTGTCAATCATAATTCTAATCCCTAAAATCATTGGCCAAAAATGGCAAAAACGTCATTAGCACTTTAACATGAAAGTGTTAAAATAAAGGAATCGATTGACCGAAACATTCTGCAGCATTCTTGTCCTTCATAATCAACATGTCTATTGTATTGCCAAAATCCTCTTCTGGCTTTTATCTCTTTAATGGAGACAGCAAAACAGCAGGAGTTAATCTGCGAAAAGAAGTAATGACAACTCGCCTTGGCTTCCCAATGAATGCCTGGAATGGGAATGACAGAATCTATGCCTATCGAGATCATGTTTGTACAACCGAACAGAGCCTTTGTAAGTAAAACTATGATTTAAACTTTTTTATGATCAAGTTTTGGGGAATATCGATTAATTGATATAAATTAACGTCTAAAAAATGTCATGCAGCTCTATGTAGAGAATAAGTTAAACCTGTGAAGTTAAATAATTAAGGACTATATTCTTTTCTTTTCAACTGTATAGTTTTTCAATATCTCGATTTGTCTGATGATGGTATAATATTGCGTTTGTGGTTTTGTTTTTCTATAATCTGTTATTTTATATCTTCTTTTGTGATAAACATACATGATATTAGCTAATTATACGCCAATTTCTGCTTTAAAATTGCATTAACAATTTAAAGATGTATCCATACATTTCACTATAATAATAACAATGTCATATATGCAAACATATTGAATTTGCAGCGAAAAGAACTTATACGCAAATACTAAGTTGTTTTTCTGCTTAGTGAAAATGCATTGCCATTGGTGAAATTATCACTTTATCAAATATACTTATAAATAAACAATACAAATACATGAATTGCGATAAACACAGTATAAGGATATGGATCAAAAATACGTCAAGTATTTGCTGAGCATTGTCGACTGCAACAATAACATAGACTTTGTTTGTCGTTGAAAAATATGATATAAAATCTTTTTATTAATCACTATATGCCGAACTCACTGTAAATGTAGTTGCTGTCTTGTCATTTCGACATATTATGTCTCTTCAGTGCGGATAAAACATAAACATTTGCTTTTGTTGGCAAAAATATTGATCATCTCCTAAATGCTTTACACCATAAATGAATTTAAACAATTTTTCATAATGGCAGTATTTTGGCATTGCATAATTACATGCCACAATCTGCAATGGGAGTAAGACAAAAGACAAACGTAGACAACAATAGGAACTCGGGAAGCCGGACTTGGTACCGGTGTCACATACTAGATTTTCCCCCTACATATTCTTCCCCCCGGAAAGATGAGAATATACTGGTCTTTCCGCCCGGAAAAATCAGTATATACTCATTTTTCTCCCCTAAATTTGAGGGGAGAAAAATGAGTATATACTGGATTTTCCCCTTTGTTCGAATTCATACTGGAATTTCTTCTCTTGGCTATATACTAAATATATTCACTGCATATGCAAAAGTAATGTAAACATTATTATAAAGCATATAACGTGTAATAATTCCAATACAAATACATGAATACGTGAATTTTTTTATTTGAATTAATACGATAATCACAGATAAATGGATTTTTCTGTTAAATACAACGACTTGGAAAATGTACTTTCGATCAATTTTTGGAAATTCTTATATAGATGGATAAATAGATTCGTTGATTAGAATAAGGGTAATGATTGTTAATTATATCAACTGACATGGTGCTCTCGTTGAGGTCCTCGCTATGAAAGAATGCTTTTTTTTTCATTCAACATGAAAGGACTGTTGCCGATAATGTGTTTTAAAAATAAACAGGTTTTTATACAAGTTTTTAATTTTAAAGTATGACCCCTTTAGATGGCCACATTGGATGTAAAACTAGACCTGACAGATAGCACTTATGTACCTGTATTTCGTTCTCGTTTGCCAAGTAATTTCAGAAGAACTTAGAATGGTTATTAAATGGTGTCTTAGTACCTTTGCTTGATTGCAACATTGGATTTATGAGTATAAGCCGATTTTATATAGCCAGTTATCTCTATGCCATTTTTGCAAGGGGAAATTTCGGATGAAATCTAATCCCTTCCGGAATAATAGGCATGGTTCACTTCTCCTACCTCAACTTCAGAGGAGCATTGATATATCTGTTTTGGCAAATACTGAATACAGATACATGTGTCCGTTATCAATAAGGCGTCTTCTATTTTACCAATGGCGTTTCCGACATTTTAAACATCATTGTTTTCCCATTTGGGAAACTATTTTATTACGATTTAAAAATAAAGAAGAAGAAAAAAGACAGAAAGAAAAAAGGACACTTAAAATATTATTTTTATAAAACGACAAAAAATAAATACAAATTGATTAAAGTCATTCCATTCGACTTTCCTTTTTAGATCCTATTTGGAATTTGGTATTTCCCTTGACTAAAACGGAGAATTTAAATTTTTCAAATTTCTCAAATTTTGGCGCCTTTTCTCATCCTGTGAAAATATATATAAGGGCCCAAAAATAAAATCTTAAGAGGTTAGAGGTTCCACCTGATTTTTTTTTGTCTCATGGACTTCGGCTCTTGACAACTCTGTTGGGTAATTTTGTTATTACTTCCATGTAACGATATAAATAGTGGGACCTGTGTTGGGGGTGATTTCGATTTCTTACTAAAACCCACCAGTTGGGGATGCGATTTCGTGTTCCAATTCTAACTCCGTTTCGGTTCTTACAATATACCCTTAAATTTCATTGTTTTTTTTAAAAACATGCTCAAATCCGGCGGAGATGAACACGATTCTAAGTACATTGATATTTTTTATATGCAGCTGATATAAATACTTTGTACAGAAAAAAAAATTCTCTTACCCCTTACATCACATTCATATTTATTTGCAGATCAGATACTGTTGGGCTGATTTTCAGAAGTATATATGTCCCCTTGTTATACCCCCCCCCCCCCCCGCTTTAGCGGGTGGTATATAGTGATGATGGTGGCAGTTCGTCCGTTCGTCACAGAATGTTAAGTGGATATTACCATTGAGCACCAGCTATTAAAAAATTTGTTATGACTTGATTTTTTTTCTCTTTTTTTGCTGTTGGATTTTTCTTCTTGAGTAAAATGGGGGAGCGAGGGGCTATACATTAGTGAACTTTTCTCACAGTTTTTCTATTCTTAAATATGCTTTCTTTGCTAATCATTTTGTCCATTTGAGTAAACTTGTTCTCTACTATCTTGCTTTCTTTGAAGTGTTTCCTAATTAGGCGAAAGATGAAGTTGACCTCGTTGCCTTAACTGCAATTTGCAAAGTTCCTCTTCATGAAAGGGAAGTTCTAGTATGGGGGAAAAACCAGTATGTGTATACACATACCAGATTTTCCGTAGGGTGAAACGTCAGTATATACTCATTTTTCCCCGTGGAAAAATCCAGTATATACTAAATTTTCCGGGGGGAAATCTGAGTATATACTCATTTTTCCGGGGGGAAATCCTGGTATGGGGGAAAGACTAGTATGTAACACCGGCACTAGCAAATGCCAGCGGCAGGGTTAAACCGGTTTATGGGTATCCAAACCTCCCCTTTATTTGTCCCGTTTCCCTGTGGTATAATAAACATACGAATAAAACCTAATACAGGTAGACTACCAACTCCATGACCACAATATTGAAAGTAAAGAAAAAATCAATGCGTAATTTTTCAAGGTGTGAAACATAACAATAAGATACTTCTGAATTTATTGGCAAATAAACAAATAAAGGGATATGGAGGCTTTTATGGTCAGACATGTTTATGAGTCAATGCAATCGGGCGACTGCAATAAACGGCTGAACTTTAGAATCCTTGTCGATAAAGCTATTAACTTAACGTCTATAAACAATGTATTTAAGGGAAAATGCCAAAACAGTTAGCCGTTTGGAAAGAAGGGAAGGTCATTGGCAATCCTTGAATGAATGAAGATGAGGTTAAACGACTATTATCTCGTACAATAATTCATGTATGTGACTTGGATACTTTCATCCCTTTATGGTGACTTTACAATTAAGAAATGCAAAAGTGTTATCCCATTTTCTTAAGTATGCAGCACTAACAAATATGTTATGATCTTGTTTGGCCATCTTGATCTTACCATAATCTTGACATTCTTAATACAGTGTTATTAAGGCAGTGTAAGATATTCAGTCAAATTTCAAGATAATTGTTTTCAGGGGCAATCAAGACCTGTTCAGTTTATGAAGATTAAACAAGATAATTGCGTTCCAGGCCGATCAAGACGGGTAAAATTTGTATCAATCAAATAAGATCAAATCAAATCTTGTTTGTTACTAGTCTTGATCGTTCCTGAATGCAATTAGCATGTGGATCTTACGTTTTCTTAAACAATCTTAACACATCTTGATCTCCTTAAAATAAATTATCTTGAAAACCAACTTAAAATTTTACACTTTCTTAACAAATTGCGTTAAGCCTGTCAAGACCTTGATAAGATCAAAATGGCCAAACAAGATCATAACATATCTGCAGTTTAGAGATTTCCTTCCGTGTCCATTAAAATCAAATGTTTTCTTTTCTTTATGTGAGTGTTAAAGCTCTTAAAGATCTGATTGTAAACGCTTCAAAATTTAAATCTAAATATGGGAAACGAAATAATATAGCAGATATTTTATAAATAAAAGTAATCTCTTAACAATTTTGATTAATTCGTAGACATGCCATACCAGCTAACAAACTGAAATGGGGAAGGTACTTTAGAAAACCAACTTCAATTATTACTTAAAATGTCCAGAATCAGGCACCATAACATTTGTTCTCTTGGTACTTGCACTTTATAAATTTCCCATTGAAACTTTTCTGCGAAAAATTAGCTTTTAGTTTATCAAGAAGCTGTCTAGTGAAATTTCATTTAGAAACAAAAATCCAAAATCTATCGAAAAACATGCAAGAAAAGCAACCTAGGGTATAGCGAACATGAAAACTTGTTTGCATATATTAGTTCATGTTTTTTATTTCTTCAAAATGGAATGATCCTTTCATTTGTTATAAATAACTAAATACCGAAGTTACTGTGAATTTAAATTCTGCATATGCGCATTTCGACAACTTATATCTCCTTACTGCAGATAAAATCTAAACATTTGGAAGACTATCAACTCAAAGATGCTTCAAAACTGATAGAGAAAAAATAACCAATATGATCCAAAAGTAAAACCAAAATCATCTAGTGTTTGAAGATTATAAAGAGAGTTAGTGCAGTCCTTATGAACAAATATATCATCAGGAAAGATCAAAGTGGCCCAAAGATTAATAGCTTGTTACATGAGGGCAGATCAAAGATTTTGGTATCTTTCATGAATGTAAGAAATTCCGTCTTCTCCCGAGTGGAGCGCAGTGAAACGAGAGAGTGAAAGATTTTCCGAGCCTTGATTTTGTTCGAATGCAAGTAGCTATTTCTTCCGTAAAATATAATTTTCAATGTCATGAAAGCTTTAACGTAGAAGACTAAGAATAGTCTTTGCTCTTTTTAACTTACTTACCATTGGGACGTCATACTATTTGTGATCACTATTTGTCATGGTAACTGTTTGCTCTCAAAAATTTACAGTTCCGATTGGTCATTTACAGAGTTAAGACGAATACATGCAATCTCATTTCACTCGGTCGTCTCACATAGGAAATGGCCTTTTGCTAAAGAATAATAGGACCTTGCATATGATCAGATTAAAGATCGGTATATCTTTCACAAGTGTAAGAAATTTCGTCTTTTCTCGAGTTGAAACGAGAAGAACAGATGTAGAATTTCTTACACGAGTGAAAGATATCCGATCTTTAATTTTGATCTTATGCAAGTTCATATTTCTTCCGTAAAAAAGCGAAAAGAAACGTCTGGAAACCTTTGCTGAAGAATAATTATGCTAATTATTTATTTGTTTCAGGTTGCCTGCAAGTACCCGGTAATTGTGAAAGTTACCTGAATGCCTTACTTAGATAAAGAACACAACGGAAAGTGGAACACATGCTACCAGTATTCAAGATAACGTTACAATTTTTATACATATATTCTTCTTTTCTCATATTATTTGTTAAGCATAGTAATATGTTTTTGTCTGATAAGAATATGACCTTTATTGACATACCTCTAGTTTAAACAAATAAACTTTTTTATCTATTTTGTTCCATTTATATCATTTCATTTTATTTATTTTTAGTTATTTATTTTTCTTGGCTCAAATTAATTACAAATAATCTCCAAATGTATTCAAATATTGTTTCAGCAGTTTGGTACTTAAGTTTCAATAATCTACATTTTTTCTTGTTATTGTCATTTGTAGACTATATCTATTATAAAATGTGCTCTTGATTTGTGAATTTTTTGTTTGGTACTGAAGTCTTCTCCCGAGTGAACATTATTTCTTGTTATTTTCATTTGAAGACTACAATGTATATATATTATAAAATGCGCTGTTGATTTGTGAATTTTTTGCTATCTGAAATAAAAACTTTATCCATACNTATGACGTGACTCGGAAACAGCTTATAACAAAGGGCATTTCTCATCCTCGATTTTATGGAAATGTTGTTAAAAAATGTCAAAAACTGATTAATAATCCAGAAAAACTAGGACGTAACTTACATTATTTAAGTGGATATCGACGAGATATTCTGAACAAATCCGTTAAATTTGCTTTGGATTCCAGTGACCTGAAGACTTTACATATATACTGGCCTCTCACTCATACTGCCGATGTCTGCTGAAATATATGAAGACTCTTTACCAAACCCTTCGGGAAGTTTTGAGTTTGATTTTTCTTCCGTAGTGCGACAGTGTTTTACCGGCAGACTAGATTCCTTGAGCTAGCCGGCAGTTTAGCGGCGAGCACTCTTTGACCCTTCTTTCAAAATTACGTTTTGTCTTATGCTTTTTCTGTTCCAAGATAGTGGTCATTGAGTTAGTAGTCTACCTGTATTGGGTTTTATTCGCGTGTTTATGATACTATAGGGAAACGGGATAGAGAAAGGGGAGGTTTGGGTACCCATAAACCGGTTTAACCCTACCACTGGCTTTTGCTGGTGCCGGTACCAAGTCCGGCTATCCCGAGTTCCTATCGTTATTTATGTTTGTCTCTTGTTTTCATTATTGTTTTTCTGGTGCAGTTTGCTTGTAAATTGTGGCATGTGATTGTAGTTCCTGGCCATTGTAGGTGTTTGCTGTTTTCCTGTTTTTGTAATTCAATTATTACTTAAAATGTCCAGAATCAGGAACCATAACATTTGTTCTCTTGGTACTTGCACTTTATAAATTTCCCATTGAAACTTTTCTGCGAAAAATGAGCTTTTAGTTTATCGCGAAGCTGTCTAGTGAAAGTTCATTTAGAAACAAAAATCCAAAATATATCGGAAAACATGCAAGAAAAGCAACCTAGGGTATAGCGAACATGAAAACTTGTTTGCATATAGTAGTTCATGTTTTATATTTTTTTCAAAATGGAATGATCCTTTCATTTGTTATAAATAACTAAATACCGAAGTTACTGTGAATTTAGATTCTGCATATGCGCATTTCGACAACTTATATCTCCTTACTGCAGATAAAATCTAAACATTTGGAAGACTATAAACTCAAAGATGCTTCAAAACTGATAGAAAACAAATAATCAATATGATCCAAAAGCAAAACCAAAATCACCTAGTTTTTTAAGATTATAAAGAGAGTTAGTGCAGTCCTATGAACAAATATATCATCAGGAAAGATCAAAGAGGCCAAAGATTAATAGCTTGTCACATGAGGGCAGATCAAAGATTTGGGTATCTTTCATGAATGTAAGAAATTCCGTCTTCTCCCGAGCGCAGTGAAACGAGAGAGTGAAAGATTTTCCGATCCTTGATTTTGTTCGAATGCAAGTAGCTATTTCTTCCGTAAAATATAATTTTCCATGTCATGAAACCTTTAGCGTAGAACACTAAGTATAGTCTCTGCCCTTTTTAACATACTCACCATTGGGACGTCACACCATTTGTGATCACTATTTGTCATGGTAACTGTTTGCTCTTAAAAATTTACAGTTCCGATTGGTCATTTACAGAGTTAAGACGAGTACATGCAATCTCATTTTACTCGGTCGTCTCACATAGGAAACGGCCTTTTGCTGAAGAATGATATGATCTTGCATATGATCAGATTAAAGATCGGTATATCTTTCACAAGTGTAAGAAATTTTGTCTTTTCTCGAGTTGAAACGAGAAGAAAAGATGTAGAATTTCTTACACGAGTGAAAGATATCCCGATCTTTAATTTTGATCTTATGCAAGTTCATGTTTCTTCCGTAAAAAGCGAAAAGAAACGTCTGGAAACATTTGCTGAAGAATAATTATGCTCATTATTTATTTGTTTCAGGTTGCCTGCAAGTACCCGGTAATTGTGAAAGTTACCTGAATGCCTTACGTAGATAAAGAACACAACGGAAAGTGGAAAACATGCTACCAATATTCAAGATTACGTTACAATTTTATACATATATTCTTCTTTTCTCATAATATTTGTTAAGCATAGTAATATGTTTTGACTATTAAGAATATGACCTTTATTGACATACCTCTTGTTTTTGGTTGCGTTAACCTACAAATAAACTTTCTATCTATTTTGTTCCATTTATATCAATTCATTTTATTTATTTTTACTTATTTATTTTTCTTGGCTCAAATTAATTACAAATAATCTCCAAATGTATTCAAATATTGTTTCAGCAAACAGTTTGGTACTTTAGTCTTCTCCCGAGTGAACATTATTTCTTGTTATTTTCATTTGAAGACTACAATGTATATATATTATAAAATGCGCTGTTGATTTGTGAATTTTTTGCTATTTGAAATAAAAACTTTATCCATACCTATTCAATTGTACTACAATCATTATTTTGTTTTAGTAAATGCGCAGCATTTTCACTGCGTGCCTCTAACTCATGTTCACAAATCAATATAATTACAAGAAAAAACAGAAGTTGTACCACCAAGCTTGTTAACACTGTGATAACTACTTATCCAAATTTCTTTCAAAACCCTGTCCTTGGTTCATGTTGAATTTTTGTCCTAAGCTCCTTTTGGTTATTTGTTCTCTATCAGCTTTTTGACGTCTTTTGTAGACATAAGACATAAGTTGTCGAAATGCGCATATGCAGAATTTAAATTCACAGTAACTTCGGTATTAAGTTATTTGTAGCTAGATAGATATTTTCAACAGTTCGAATTCAAGTTATAAACTAGGCTAAAAGTCATTATTTTATATCAGATTTAAATAATTTTTCATGATTGGTTCAGAGATGATCAGGTGGTATTCATTAATCTATGGTATTTATTCTATCAGTCAATATCACGATATTGACCGGTCCCAATTTTCTGATATTGACCGGTAGCTTTAACTGTGCTTAATGAATGGTATTCACAAAAAAACAAATGTTTTTTTTTCAACAAACATGAGACTATAATAGAATTGAAGTTTCCAAAATAATACCTTTTAATATTTGGTCATTTTTATGCAACAGTTGTTTTTTATAAGTTAAAATTAACAAAATAAAATGTGATATAATATAGAAAATACAGATCCGCAAAAATTCCAGCTGACTGTTGAATAAAGTAAAAGTACAAATTGTTTTGTTTAATTTAAAGATGTGGTGTTTGACTTTTTCATTGTAAAAAGAAAGATAGGTAAAAAATATTTTATGTGAGTGACTTTAAACAGGGCATAATTTCAACTTACTAAAAATAAAATGTAAATGTTCTTCAATAAAATAAACACAATAGTTAATTATATAGAGAGAATTATCGCATAATAGACTGCCCTTGGGATAGCGATATAGACGGACACATCGATAATACCCTCGGGCATTATCCAGGTATCAGTCCATATCGCTATCCCTTGGGCAGTCTATATCTTGTGATAATTCTCTCTATATAAGTAACTATGATATAATACTTATGTATGACAAATACTCCTTTCCGTGTATAATTAGTGGAATAGTCATAAACGAGTATAATAAAAAAACTATTTTGAGTTCTTGAATAGTTTTGGATGATAATAAATTAAATTATATATGGATCTGTTTGAATTTAATATTTCCTCTGTAATATTATTTTTCGTCTAAATCTGTGTTTCAGAAAAAAAATAGATATGCTCGATGATTCAATTCATGTCGATAAAATGCTCTAAAATCATTATTTGGATTTTCCTAAATTTCGCTTCAACCAAAATCAATAATGGCAATTTGTTCTGACATTTGTATTGCTTAAAGATACAGCATAATTATGTAAAAAAATATTTCAAGATGGAAATAATTTTCTGGTTTAAAAAAGAGCTTATAAATAAACAATGTAATTTTAGTATAATCAATTTCATTTATTTATTTGTTCTTGGCTCAAATTAATTACAAATAATCTCCAAATGTATTCAAATATTGTTTCAGCAAGCAGTTTGGTACTTAAGTTTCAATAATCTACATTTTTTCTTGTTATTGTCATTTGTAGCCTATATCTATTATAAAATGTGCTCTTGATTTGTGAATTTTTTGCTATCTGAAATAAAAACTTTTTATCCAGACTTATTCAATTGTACTACAATCATTATTTTGTTTTAGTATAATGCGCAGCATTTTCACTGCGTGCCTCTAACACATTTTTAGACCAAATAAATCTAATTACAAGAAAAAACAGAAGTTATACCGCCGAACTTGTTTACACTGTGATAACTACTTTACACTTCTTCCAAAACCCTGTCCTTGGTTCATGTTGAATATTTGTCCTAAACTACTTTTGATTATTTGTTTTATCAGCTTTTTGACGTCTTTTGTAGCTAGATAAATATTTTCAACAGTTCGAATTCAAGTTATAAACTAGGCTTAAAGTCATTCCTATGTATGACAAATACTTCTTTCCGTCTAAAATTAGTGGAATAGTCATAAACAACGGCAGTAGAATACCGAAGGAACAAAGGATGGAAATCCACAAAAATCGAAGTCCAAAGACATGGCCAAAACGAGAACACAGAAAACAATGGCGCCAGACACAAAACAATGACGTTAGACAGACACAAAGCACAGAAATAGAAATCACAACATTCAAAGCTAAGGCACTCACAGTGTGAACTCCAGTGAAATGAGAGTGACATCAGGTGCTCAAGTTTTCAAAGTGGATATTGATGTTGCTACTTCAAACCCGGTGTTAAAAATTGTTCATTGACTGCCATTTTCAAAATGGCCACCAAAAAGACGGAAAATTCAACATGTCCGATTTCAATGAAATTTGGTTTTCGAATAGATATTGATTGATTGATTGATTAGTTAGAGTTTAACGTCCAATGAGCAATATTTCAGCTATATCAGGACGAGAACAAGTTAATCAATTCAAAACAAATTGTAAGTAAAAGAAGAAAGAAATAAAGGTGGAAGGGACAACCGGGGCAACGACTTTTGATTGCCNTTCAAAAAATCACTGTACAAACTACACGCTCGACAGTAACGAATCAACTGTGAAATGTACACTTCATAGGCTGGAGAGGTAGGTATATTGCTGCTAAGAAAGGGAAAGTTCACTATTGGGAAATTCAAGTCATGACGCTTGTCACATAGCTTAGATTTCAAACGTCCATCTTCGTCAACATACAATAAAAGATCTAGGTACGAAGCTGAAGTAGGTGTTTCAGTTGTTTCTTTAATCTCAAGCTCATTGGGATAGATCTGATGTAAATACTCCTTAAATTTAGGATTATTAAGAGAAAGTACATCGTCTATGTAGCGGAAGCTGAAATTAAAAGACTGGGCTAAATGTTTTTGTTTTCTTTGATTAAGCCCTTGTAAAAACTTGGCCTCGTACGAGTTAAGGAAAAGGTCAGCTAAAAGCGGCGCACAGTTGGTTCCCATGGGAATCCCTGTTGTCTGTTGGAAAATACGACCTCCGAATTCGACAAAAATATTGTCGATCAAAAATTCTAACATTTTGATGACGTCAGTCTCAGTGTACTTCTTGTTTGAATCAGTGTGGTTTTTAACAAAATATGTCTGGGGTTTCCCATTAACTAAATAGGTGTTTCTGCGCTCTCCATTTTTAGTGCAGAAACATTGATGTATTAAATCTGCAATTACTGTTTTCAGTTTATTGTGTGGAAGGGTTGTATAAAGAGTAGAAAAGTCAAAAGTTTGAATGCTATGACAATGGGTAAGACTGGTTGAGGATAGCTGTTCAAGGAGATCTTTGGAATTTTTAAGAATCCACATTTGATTCACACCGCTTGTGGAGTTAGCTTTATTACAGTAATTTTTCAGGTCATCTCTGACTGCGGTCAACAAAGTAGTTAGGAGCTGTGAAAGAGGTTTAGTGGTGCATCTGGAAGACCCGGCAATGAATCTCTGTTTGTATGGATTCTTTTGTAGTTTAGGTACCCAGTAGATGTAAGGGAGTTGATTGTTTTCATCATTGGCTTTTATGCCAAATGATGCTAAAACTTAAGTGTGATTTTTTACAATCTCATCCCTCGATATTGTAGTAGGGGTATAAGTAGGGTTTCCAGATTAACTGTCGATGCCCATATCCTTCACCAGGCAGTCGAGATAGTGTTTCTTACACACAAACAGTATGTTGTTAGAAGCTTTGTCTGCAGGGACAATGAAGTAATTTTTATAGAGGTTGGAAAGAGTTTTACTACAAGGGAATCTTCAAATATACTGGGATTTCTTGATTGCATTGTTGTTTTTAAGCGCCGGATGCGATTTACAATTAATGACTTTAAGGACCTGATAAACGACTATAATAAAAAAAAAAACATCTATAATTTTGAGTTCTTGAATAGTTTTTTGATGATTACAAATAAAATTATATATGGATCTGTCTGATTTTGATATCCCCTCTGTTATATTATTTTTTGTCTAAATCTATGTTTTAGAAAAAAACGTAGATATGCTCGATGAATCAATTCACGTCGATCATTGTTCGGATTTTCCTAAATTTCGCTTGCACCAAAATCAATAATTGCCATTTATTCTTACTTTTGTGTTGCTTAAAGATAGAGCATATGTAAGAACAATATTTCAAAATGGAAACATTTTTCTGGTTTAAAAGAGAGCTTATAACTGAACTATGTAACTTCAGTATAAATCATTTCGTTTTATTTATTTAATTTATTTTTTCTTGGATCCAATTAATTACAAATAATCCCCAAATGCATTCAAATATTGTTTCAGCAAACAGTTCAGTATTTTATTTTCAATAATCTACATTTTTTCTAGTCATTGTCATTTGTAGACTATAAATATACACTAGCAGATATCTTTTGATCTTGTTTGGCTATTTTGATCTTATCACGATCTTGACAAGCTTAACACAATTTTGTTAAGACAGTGTAAGATATTCAGTCGTATTTCAAGATAATTGCTTTCAAGGACGATCAAGACCTGTTCAGTTAATCAAGATTAAACAAGATGATTGCGTTCAAGGGCGATCAAGATGTGTCAAGTTTGTCTAGACCAAACAAGATCAAATCCGGATCTTGTTTGATCTTAACAAACTTAAATCGTCTTGATCGTTCATGAATGCAATTAACAAGTGGATCTTGTTTAATCTCAAACTATCTTAACCCGTCTTGATCGTCCTTGAAATAAATTATCTTGAAAACCAACTTAAAATCTTACACTGTCTTAACAAAATTGTGTTTAGATTGTCAAGATCGTGATAAGATCAAAATGGCCAAACAAGATCAAAACATATCTGCTAGTGATATCATAAAATGCGCTGTTGATTTGTGAAGTTCATGCTACCTAAAATAAAAACTTTTTATACCGACTTATTCAACTGTACTACAATCATTATTTTGTCTTAGTAATTCAGTTTACTTCAGTAACGAGTCAGGGTATTCAGTTTTTGTTTAAAAACATTTGCAGGCTATCTTTTGAACAAAAAATTTTCAGATTTGACAGTCTATCTGATTAGCCAGGTGTCATATAACACTGATTTGACTCTTTATTGGTATCTGTAATTTAAATGGGTTGGGTTCATTGTTTTGCTATTCTGTCTGTTTGATTTCTCTTTTCCTTTTTAGCTCACCTGGCCTAAAAGGTCATGGGAGCTTTTGATATCACTTTGCTTCCGTCGTCCGTCCGGCAACAATTCAGTCAACGAGTTCAAAAATATTCTCCATTGTAAACAAACTTGGCCAGTATCAATACCAGGGTATACACTTTTAAAATTGTGTTCGATTAGTCGGCTGATCAAACAACATTGCTGCCATTGTTAAAAATAGAACATAGAGGGGAAATTGCAGTTTTTGGCCAATAACTCAAAAATCGTTACAGATATCAAAACTCTGACAGGGTAAAAATGATCAGCATGATGAGATTTACCTGTGCAATTTGGAAGAAAATCTGAAAAGTTATAGCCCTTTTTCCGTAAAATTTTCAGATTTTTTTATTTTTTTTATTTTTTAATTCAAAAAGTGTTACAGATAGAGATCAAGTATAAATTGCAAAAAGTCAAGCATATCAAGATTTTTCCTACTCTGAAATTTTGAAGATAATCCAAAAATCGTTGTAGGAGTTATTGTCCTTTTTTTACAGAATTTTCAGAATTTTCACATTTTTTGTCTTATTTCCAAAACTATAGAAGAAGAAGGTTAAGTGTGAATTGATAAAATGTTTGCCATGCTGTGGAGATTTCAAAACTGGTGTTGAAAATTCTTCGTTCACGGCCATGCATTTTCAAAATTACAGCCAAAAAAGGCGGGAAAATTCTACATTTTCCGATTTAAAAAAAAATGGATTCCGAATAGATTTTGATATTGCGACTTCAAAGCAGGTGTTGAAAATTGTTAATTTGACCGCCATTTTCAAACTGGTCACCAAAAAAGGCGGGAAAAGTCAACATTATCCGATATCAATAGAATTTGTTTTCAAAGTGGATATTGATGTTGCTACTTCAAAACCGGTGTTAAAAATTGTTCATTGACTGCCATTTTCAAAATGGCCACCAAAAAGACGGGAAAATTCAACATTGTCCGATTTCAATGAAATTTGGTTTTCGAATAGATATTGAGGTCGCAACTTCAAAACTGATGTTAAAAATTGTTCGTTGACTGCCATTTTCAATATGGCCACCAAAAAGGGGGGGGGGATTCAACATTGTCTGATTTCAATGAAATTTGGTTTCCAAGTGGCTATTGATGTCGCAACTTCAAATCCAGAGTTGAAAATTGTTTAGTGACTGCCGTTTTCAAAATGGGTGCAAAAAGAGGCGGGAAATTTCAACATTGTCCGATTTCAATGAAATTTGGTTTCCAAATAGGTATTGATGTCGTAACTTAAAGATATGGTGTAAACATTTGTCATTGACCGCCATTTACAAAATGATGTCTCTACTTCAAGACTGGTCCTTAGCAAGTCTGTTTTTGTCCAAAAAGCCCAACAAAGAAATATAATAAAATATAGTAAAACATGATCAGACTTTAAATACAGTTCAAGATATTAGTTGTGTTCGAGCTACCAAAGTTTGAGAGACTGAATTTCAACTGTATAACTTACAATGTTAGCTTTGTTGTGGCACCTGAAAGCCGGGTAAGCGATACAGGGTCTTGGGAGCCTCTGATTTTGGTAATAAAGCTTATTAAATTTTACATATATTGTTTTAATTTCCTAACATTTTTCAATGTAAAATGGCAAAATGGATAAACTTTCCGCAATTTTGCCATAATTCGAATATGCCTGAGACACCCATTAAATATAATTTGTTGCAATGGTAACAAGTAGAAATCAAGTATGACTGTTGGTGATTCAATTTTATTATTGGCCGTTAATATCGACGGTAGCATTTACGAATTTTTCAAATAAATCCTTCTTTGAAAGTTGAGAATTTAACAAAAACAAAGAGTTACGTACTAAGTTTTTCTCGTAGATACCGTTTTTGTTCTTCATAGGTCTAAATGCCCTGATTAATAATTAAAGTATTCTATAGCTCTTAATATGTTTTGGTTGATAGTCTTCAAAATGTTTAGGCTTAATTTGCACTATTACTATGGCCTATAAGGTCTTTGTTTATCTTTTATTTTTTGCTGAACAATAAGAACAGTTTAAAACATTCCTGAAATTGGCACCATGTAAAATATTATATACAAGTTTAAATGATGCCCATTTAATAATTCATGTATCTTCGGTGCAAGTCAAATCCAAATATTTAGAAAGGTGCAAACCGAAAATATGTTAAAGCCCAGAGAAAAATATAACTGAGAAGTTATAAATTAAAAACTTAAACCAGATTGGGACAGAGTTATGTAAAAAAAAATTAAAAAAAAACCTTCTTGCTTTTTAATAAAACTCTACTACAGACATGTCTTCTGCACAGCAAAAAATTAAAGACAAAACAACGGCAGTAGAATACAGGGCTCTATTTAGTCGACTAAAATGGTCGCCCAGGCGACCAAATATAGCGATTGGCGACGCAGTCGCCTTTTGGGCGACTAAATTGTTACATGTTGGCGAAAAGGTCGCTTTTTAAGCCACTCTGATATTAAGGTTTTTTTCTTTCAGTCTCTTCAAAGTTTGAAACTTGAAAAAACAATATTCAGCGTCTTTCAGACTATGATTCTGATGTGGAGTCACCACGATTGATTGATTAGTGTAAGTTATAGGTCGAGTGAAAAAAGGGGAGAGATGGGTAGGGGCAGGAAATTAAGCTATCGGAAAAATGCTCTCATTAAAAGACTTAAGATTAAGATCAATCTAGAATAAAGGGACAACCGGGCAATAAGTATTGATTGCCACAGGAAAAGGGAAAAAATGGGTAGAGGCAGGAAATGTAGTCTTCGTCACCACTCTCGGCGTGTTTGTTCTCTTAGAAAAATATAGAAGGGGTATTAATACTGCATTAAGCGTGGCGTTTCTCCACACAGTTTGGCAACAATTGTTCGTGGTCAGGCTTTCCGTATTATGACCTGTATATCCCCGAATAGACATGGCATTCCCTTATCCAGCACTTGGATTCTGTAGACGGAGCCCATGAAATCGACTCATGCAATGCAAATAAGGATATCAATGAACATATTGATCAACTGTAACATTTGAACATCAATACGAGCTCTAGTTTTCAATGGTATTATCCACTTACACGACGGTCTGTACTAGATTACTTTCTATTAGTTTTAATTAAGTTGCCAATATCCCTAGCTTGTGAATCAATTCTTATCGTCTGATTTTTTTTTTCTTTTTAAGAAAGAGAGCAAAGACATACTGATTGCACAGGGATATCCTAAAAAGAGTCTTGCAGAGGCTTCACATTACTATTTTGGACATTTTTAAATGCCTAAATCTGAGGCAACCAAAAATTTCTTCCTGGCCACCAAAAATTTCAATTAGCGACCAATTTTTTGACAACGGTGGCCAACTGGCGACCTTAAATAAAAGTCTACTTTGAGGCCTGGAATACCAAAGGAACAAAGCACAAGATTACATAAATCAAATTCCAGAGACAAGGCAAAAGCAATAACCCCAGAATACGGAAGACCAAAGACACTGCATGGCCAGAAAACACACGAAAACTACATATACAACACAAAAAAAACTAAAGCATTACCAGTGTGAACTCTCAAAAAACAGAGTGACATCAATCGGCCCGGAAGGGTAAGAATGTCCTGTTCTGTATACAGCACCGGTCACATGGTCAATGAGGCATATATTTTGAAAGATCTCTTAGATATCTGATTGGTTATTTTCATTTTCTAACCCTGAGTTAAAACCAATTGAGAACCATGGTACGTGTAACTTCTCTAACCATCAAACAGTAATAAGGTGAAACTCTGAAAAGACAAGACAACACAAAAAACTAAATGTAAAAATGGATAACAGGAAACACCTACAATGGCTGAAAATCATAATTGCGTGCCACAATCGGCTATGGAATTACACACGAAGAACACGAATAAGACAAAAGACAAAAGACAAACGTAGACAACGATTAGCACTGACAGTGTTAACTCAATTAACCCTAATTAACGGAAAATGAAATTACAAAGTTAACCTGCATTATCTAAACCTGGTAGTAAAACAGTTCCAACCATGTACAGGGTTCCTAAACTCCACAAAACGCCATATTAATCTAGATTCATTTTGTCATCTAGTCACTGTTCTACCACTTAAGTTTCTATTATACTCACTAATACCTTGACTGCTGTTAAAAACCTGGTGATAAATTTCTGTAACAAAGTATATGAAAACAGTGGAATCAATCATTTTTGGAGTGGAAAAAATTCATTGGAAGTTCTCGACAAATTGAATGCTTGAAATAGATAAAAGAAGGGAAATGGGTATTGTGTCAAAGAGACAATGACCCAAAGGGGAGTAATAACAACTCAAAGCCACCATTAGATCTTCAATGAACGGTGAGGAAACCCCACACCCAACGGCAGGTCGGAGTCGGTCCCTTAATAAAGACAAATTGAATGCTTAAAATGCCCCTTTTGAATCCCTTGAAATAGATAAAAGAAGGGAAATGGGTATTGTGTCAAAGAGACAACGACCCAAAGGGGAGTAATAACAACTCAAAGCCACCATNAGATCTTCAATGAACGGTGAGGAAACCCCACACCCAACGGCAGGTCGGAGTCGGTCCCTTAATAAAGAGTAATCAATTTTAGCGAAATAAACATCATCATAGACTCCTATAGACATATAGTAAACTAACTAGAAAACAGACAAGACACACAAAGGCTTAATAAATTCCCTGAGTTAGGACAGGCGCAAACCTGCTGCGGCGGGGTTAAACAGTTTTATTGGGTCCAAACCTTCCCATTTTGCCAATGTGATAAAACAAAAAACAATCATAACAACAGTATAATTCAGTTAGCAACAGGACTGAGTCAATTGTGTAAAATGAAAGTGAAAGAACTAAATATACGGACAAAAACATGAAATCACAAAAGACTACTAGCAGTTAACTGACATGCCAGCTCCAGACCCATTACCAACTGACAAATAAAGTTATGTATCCTCAGTATACAGCTTCCACCAAGATCCCTTCCCATGAGGAGTTTAGCATAATGATTTCATGCATATACCAGAATACATAACCCGTGTCCATGCAATACTGATTTTAGAAATTTAGAATGTGCTTAGTTAAGATGCAAAAATCAATGATACCAAAGAAGGCCATACGTAATGACTTTGCGACAATACCGTAATTATAACCCTTATGAATTAGACGATTTAAAGCTTTAATAAGTTAGGCGAGTTTAAGTATTTTTACTCTTATCTAAAACATAACCGTAAAATTGAGATTTGATTAGATGTTTTCAGATTGCATTGTATTTATGAACTAAGTCTTTATATCGATGATAAAATTTAGTAAAGGTTTTAATCAGTATCTGATTATAAAATAACTAAATAATTATAATAAACCGGGGATTAAGAATTACTAATTTAGTACGCGTAGTTCGCACGTAGTGCTAATTATGCCCCAACTACGATAGTAGAGGGGCATATAGTATTCGGGTTGTCCGTCCGTCCGTTCGTCCGTTCGTCCGTCCCAAGCTAGGTTTACCTACAGGTTTAAGTCTTTATTCTGGGAAGGATGTATGCTATTATCATGAAACTTTATATAAATACACATTAGCATCTAATTAAACATAAATCATAATAAAATTTTACCCATGCAACCAACTCCATGCTTCACTGATCACGGGAAAAAAGTGTGATAGTATGAGGTTTTCCAACAGGTTGAAGATTTTTTTCTGGGCAGGATGTATGCTATTATCATGAAACTTTACATAAATACACATTAGCGTTTAATTAAACATAATTCATAAAATTTTACCCCTGCCACCAACTTCATGCTTCACTGATGACGGGGAAAAACACGATAGTATTAGGTTTACCCACATGTTGATTTTTTTTTCTGTGAAGGATGTATGCTATTATCATTTAACTTTACATAAATACACATTACCATCTAATTAAACAAAAATCATAATAAAAATTTATCCATGCTTCCAACTTCATGCTTCAGTGATCATGGAAAAAAGGGGTGTAGTATGAGGTTTACCCTCAGTTTGAAGGTTTTTTCTCTGTGAAGGATGTATGCTATTATCATTACGCTTTATATAGGGACACATTAGGATATAGATATATAAAAATATTATCAAATATTATAAATATTTACCAATGAAACAAACTTCATCCTTCACTGGTCATGGAAAAAGGGGGATAGTTTAAGGTTTATCCATAGACTTCAGTTTCTTTTGTGTGAAGGATGTATGCTATTATCATTGAATTTTTTTAAATACCTATTAGGGTATAATTAAACTAAAATCATAATAAGAATATATCCATGCGACCAACTTCATGCTTTACTGATCACAAAATATACCGTTCTTCAAAACAGTTGTGGGGCATTGTGTTCGCTAGACACATATTCTTGTTTGATTAAGAATTGATTCAAAATGATAGCTTGTATGGCGCTTGTATCGATACTGATAAAATATGAAATTGGCAAGATATGTTTTAAGATCCTCTAAGAGACAAAGGATGAACAATTTTTCATTGGCTGATTAAGAGAGGGGTTCGGGGTTCGGGGTTGGATACCTCCCTTTTTTCTCGATTTTCAAAAAAATTCGTGTAGAAATTAGGCAACACTAAAGAATAAAAGGCAAAAACTCCTCTTTCTCTGGAACCTCATTGGACATCCCCCCTTTTTCCAAGGTTAGATCCACCGGACCTGTATTTAAACCTTTTTTTTCAAATTTATAAAGTATTTGTGCTACTGATAGAAGATCATAAAGGGACGTATATTTATATACGGCCTTGAAATGACCAAAGCAAACGTCAAAATTATCAATTAGTAAACACTGGAATTTTGTCCCTCTATTATACAAAAAATGATATGATACGCATAAATTTCAGTCCTGATTAATGCAACCCAGAGGCCATTTGTTTTTTTTTTTTGGGGGGGGGGCAAATTTCGACAGTTAGTCAAGACAACGGCAGTAGAATACCGAAGGAACAAAGCACAAGATTACACAAATCAAAGTCCAGAGACAAGGCAAAAGCAAGAACACCAAAAGACGGAAGACCAAAGACACCACATGCCCACAAAACACACGAACGTTACATATACAACACAAAAAACTAAAGCACTAACAGTGTGAACTCTCAATAAACAAGAGTGACATCAGGTGCCCCGGAAGGGTAAGCATGTCCTGCTCTGCACACAGCACCCGTCACACGGTCAGTGAGGTATATGTTCTGAAACATCTGTTAGGTAACTGCTTGGTTATTGTCATTTTCTAACCCTTAGACAAAACCAACTAAAACCA
>MJUU01036001.1:0-15669 GCA_002080025.1 Modiolus philippinarum
TCTTTAAATGATTTCCCATGGGGTCCAAGGTTATACAATGTTCCCCGCAGACTGCCATCTTGGATGCTATGTGGACATGCCAGACACATTTTATGAAGGGGACCAAGTAAGGACCATTGTGATTAAGTATGATTCCAATTGGCCATGTACTTTCAGAGGGAAAAATCTTTGAATATATTTCCCTATAGGGTCCAATGTTTAAAACACGTTCCCTCCTGGCAGTCATCTAGGGTATGATGTGAACTTGCTGAACCCATTTTTTAAAACGGGCCACCTAAGGACCATTGTGACTAAGTTTGGTTCCAATTGGCCCAGTATTTTCATAGAAGATTTTTGCAATATTGTCCAATTTTGGACAAAGTTCTGCGCTGGTGGCCATCTTGGATGACGTTCAGACTTGCCGGACAAAATTTTTAAAGGGTACCACCAAAGGACTATTGTGACCAAGTTTGGTTCCAATTGGCGCAGTGGTTTCAGAGCAGATCTTTGAATGCTTTCCTATAGGGTCCAATGTTAAACCGCGTTCCTGCTGGCCGCCATCTTGGATATGATACGGACTTTGCGAGACATTTTTTTAAAAGGGGCCACCTAAGGACCATTGTGCCAAAGTTTGGTTCCAATTGGCCCTGCGGTTTCAGAGAAGAAGATGTTTGAATGAAAAGTTTGCGATGGACGTACCACTGACACAGTGATGGCAGGAAGATCACCATGGCATAGCCATGCAGGTCAGTTATAAAGTTAAGCAGGCATCGATGTTAAGATGCTACTTCAATATTTATAATGGAAAAGATATTAGCATGGTGGGCAAACAGAATTTACTATACACGATATACAACTATATACAATTATTTTTAATTTGTGAAATAAGTATAGTTTATGACAGTATTTTTGCAAAAAAAATGTAAATATTGTACAAAAATACTTTTTTCTCTTGATTATGTAACAAATAATTATTTTTGATAAAGTGATAGCAGGGAATTTCTCTAAAACTTAAAAGAGAAAAGTAAACCAAAGAAGATTTGAAAACAGAATTTAAAGGGAAATAACCCATAACCATATGTCATTGAAATTTTTTTTGTGAAAAAGAGTCAATAACTACAACACATGCAGCTGGATTTTCTTCAAAATTTCAGAGTATGTAAATCTTGATATGCTGAACATTTTTGCAATATAAACTTCACCTCTATCTGTTACAGTTTTTGAAATAAAACATAAAAAATGCATAAATTTTGAAAATTTTACGGAAAAAGGGCTGTAACTCTGAGACAGGTTTTCCGATTTTCTTCAAAATTGCAGGGTAGATAGATCTCATCATTCTGAACAATTTTACCCCATGTCAGAATTTTTATATCTGCAACGGTTTTTTTGAGTCATTTGCCAAAAACAGCAATTTACCACCATGTTCTATTTTTAGTAACAGTGGCCATGTTGTTTGGTCCTCGGACTAAACGAACATATTTTTTAAACAACATACCCTGGTGATGACCCAGGCCAAGTTTGGATTAAATTGGCCAAGTGGTTTCAGGGGAGAAGATTTTTGAAAAAAAAGTTTACGACGGACGGACGACGGATGCCAAGTGATGGCAAAAGCTCACCCTGGCATAGCCAGGTGAGCTTAAAAAAACGTGTCTTTGATATTTTCATTTGAAACCGGAATCAAAATTACAAATCTACAGATTATTTGCAACAATACTGCATAAAGATTTAATCCCTAAATACCTAAAGGGCTATGCTGAGTGCAGCATGATACAACCGCAGCATGTTGACCACTGAAATTAAAATAAGTGTAATTTAAAATGAATATGGACACAGTTAAGAGCTTCATGTAAGTAATTTGGTGGACCCAATAAGGGGCTTGGAGAATAAATTACCTGGAAACAAACTAGGGAAAATAACACGAGTTGTCAGAAGACAACATAGCTCGACGGGGATTCCAGTAAATTCAATGCACAATAAATTCGAAAGTAATAGAAAGCTTTCTTCAGAAGAAAGTCACATATCAAATATAAACGTCTTATCATTAAACAACTTAATTCTAGAAGCAAAGTTAAAGTTTTTAAAAAAATTGCCCTTAGGCCAAGGTCAAGGTCAAAATGTCTACAAATATGGTACTATTAGAAAGCTCTCATTAAAAGAACCCCACATACCAAATATGAACACCCTACCACTAAACAACTTAATTCTAGAAGCAAAGTTAAAGTTTTTTACAAATTGCCCTCAGGGCAAGGTCAAGGTCAAAATGTCTACAAATTTGGTACCACTAGAAAGCACTCATCATAAGGAAGTTACCTACCAAATATAAACACCCTACCGCTAAAAGCCTACCTCCTATAGGCAAGGTTAAAGTTTTTTGAAAATTGCCATCAGGGCAAGGTCAAGGTCAAAATGTCTACAAGTACGGTACCAGAAGTAAGCTCTCATCATAAGGTAGTTACATACCAAATATGAACACCCTACCACTTAAAGCCTACCTTCTAGAGGTAAGGTTAAAGTTTTTTAAAAATTGCCCTAAGGACAAGGTCAAGGTCAAAATGTCTACAAGTATAGTACCAGAAGAAAGCTCTCATCACAAGAAGTCACATACCAAATATCAACTTCCTAGCTATTCAGGTCTCAATTCCAGTTTTGCTGACGCCGACGCCGGGATATGACAATAGCTCCCCAGACATTCGTCCCGGCGAGCTAAAAAATAGCCCTCCTGATCCCTTATTTGTTGCATTAAATCTTATCTTCTATCCCAAATCATTTTTGAAATAAAAGGCAAAATGCATACATTTACTAAATATTTGACAAAAAGGGCAAAAACTAATATTTAGGTATTCAGATATTCTTCAAAATTTCTAGGTGGGTAGATCTTGATATTCGGAACATTTTTGCAAAAAAAAGTTGACCTTTATCTGTTAAGTTTTTTTTTTATAAAAAAATATAAAATATCAAAATTTTGAAAAATTTTGTGGACAAAGGGCAATAACTCCAAGTGGGATTTTGGGATTTTCTTCAAAATCTGGTAGATTATGACATCCTGGTCATTTTTACTTCGTTCCGTAATGATTTTTTAGGCATTTTCAAACAAAGGTAATCAACGATTACAAAGTTCGCCTCGTTATGGCACGTTGTCGCAGCAATCAAATTTTCCCTGGATGCTGACATTCTATCAAAATTGCATGCATATGCAAGGTTAAAGAACCAACAATGTATAGTTACTGAGCTATGACATTATTGTAAGTCATTCATGCATAAAATGTAGGTTTAAGTGACCTACTTTTGTCTGAATGCTGAGCTACCATCACAGATGCATGCACATGCACATGCAAAATGATCATATCATGTACATGAGATCTGATCCCTGACATGAACTTGAATGCAAGTCACTGATGCGGAAAATGTAGGTCAAAATGACCCAATTTTGCCTGGAAGCTGACCTTCCATCAGAGATTCATGCACGTGCAAGTTTAGATGATCCTACCATGCACAGTGACTGAGATATCAACTCGGATGTAAACTCAAATGTAATTCAGTCAAGCAGGTAAAAGTGACTTAATTTTGCCTGGATGCTGACCTACCATTAAAGATGCATGCATGTGCAAGGTGAGATGATCCTTCCATGTACAGTGACCCAGATCTGAACTGAGATGTGAACTTGAATGTAAGTCACTCAAGCGGAAAATGTAGGTCAAAGTGATCAAATTTTGACTGGATGCTGATTTACCATCAGAGATGCATGCATGTGCAAGGTTAGATGATCCTACCATGTACAGTGATCGAGATCTGAACTCGGACCTAAACTTGAATGTAAGTCAGTCAAGCAGAAAATGTAGTTCAAAGTGACCTAATTTTTGCTGGATGCTGACCTACTATCAGAGATGCATGTATGAAAAAAGTTAGATGATCCTACCATGTACCGTGACCGAGATTAGAACTTTGACATAAACTTGAATGTAAGTCAGTCAAGTGGAAAATGTAAGTCAAAAGGACCTAATTTTCCCTGGATGCTGACCTACCATCAGAGATGCATGCATGGGCAAGGTTAGATGATTGTACCATGTACAGTGACCAAGATCTGAACCCGGACATAAACTTGAATGTAAGTTATCAAGCGAAAAATGTAGGTCAAAGTGACCTAATTTTGCCTGGATACTGACCTACCATCAGAGATGCATGCATGTGCAAGGTTAGGTGATCCTACCATGTACAGTGACCGAGATCTGAACTCGGATGTAAACTTGAATGTAAGTCACTCAAGTGGAAAATGTAGGTCAAAGTGACCTAATTTTGCCTGGGTGCTAACCTACCATCAGAGATGCATGCACATGCACAGTAAGATGATCATACTATGTATAGTTACTGAGATATGAACTTGGATGTAAATTTAAATGCAAACCACTCAAGCAGAAAATATAGGTCAGAGAGACCTAATTTTCCTTGAGGCTGTCAGATAGCCCAAAGTAGTAGTCCATGGGCTGGAATAACCCCCCATGCACCCCCCCCCCACTTCCGAACCCCACCTGTTTTTTTAAGTCCGCATACATCCCCTCTTCAAAATAAAACATGTTAACACGAGCATAACCTGCATGCACTTGGGGACTTTGGCCCATTTTTAGACCCACCTACAGAAATTTTGGAAAATTTCGTTTTTCGTTAAAGTTTTTCTTTCAGTTGCTTCAAAATGTTGACAAAATGCTTTCAAGTTATAAAAACGAGGTATCAAATGATTGCTTCTTGTATGAGCTTTACAAAGAACCCAAGTTTTTACAATTTTCATGCCCAATACATTCTATAGCGCAATTAAACGTACCCCTACCCCAATGAAATATTGACGAAAAAACTGATATTTTCATTGAAATTGCGTAAGTTTGATGGTTTAGAGAACCCGACGTGCATCTCAGTTCCCGATTCTGAAAGTTGTTTTTGGCTTTTCAATCTAATTTCTTTATTATAAAATAGGTTAAGACAATGTTAACATATTTTAGATGACCAAAATTTTATTTTCAAATATACCAAATACAGGGACCTTTGAATAATTTCGTTTTTGAATAAGTTTTTTCTTTCTTTTGCCTAATATTATTTTTTAGTAAACAAATATCATTTAAAATAGGTATGAACTAAAAGCTTATTATATTTGCTTTACAACCATAACAAATAATGGTCGTTTTTAGGTAATATATACATCATATATCAATAAAACTTACCCCTACCCCAACAAATTTACTCCAAAATTGTCAATTTTTTGTCTATTTTCGCATAAAAATAGCCAGAAGACGCAAAATGTGTGATGTATAGGACAATGTTGCATAAATTATATTATGATTTTATATTTTAACAGCCATTTGTTGACTAAAGCTCAATATTTTGCCCGAAATTGGTGAAAAATGGGAATTTTCAACATTTCAGAATTGTCCAAAGTCCACTGCTATATCGTTATATATGCCAAATCTGGAGGATATTTCTGCAACTATGCCAATTAATTGTACCAACCGACACATTTGGTGTCTTAAAACATTGCTAAGAAAAACCAGGAGTGTTAAATGTGACTCTGATTACAGAAAATCTTACACCTACCCCAACAAATTTTCGCTGAAATTGTCAATTTTTTGTCTATGTTCACATAAAAATAACCAGAACACGCTAAATATGTGTTGTATAAGACAATAATGCATGAATTACATCAGAATGTGGTATTTCAATAGCCATTGGTCGACTAAAACGCAATATTTCACCAAAAATTGATGAAAAATGGGAATTTTCAACATTTCAGATGTGTTCGTATTTCATCGTTAAATCGCAAAATATGTCAAATGTGTAGAATATATCTGCAGATATGCCATTTAAGTGCCCTAAGCAATACAAAAATTGTCTTAAAACATTGTTTAGAAAAACAAGGAGTGTTATATGTGACTCTAAATATCGAAAATCTTACCCCTACCCCAACAAATTTTCCCTGAAATTTTTGTTTTTCGGTCTATGTTCGCATAAGAAATAACAAGAACATACAAAATGTGTGTTGTATATGACAATGTTGTATGAATTAAATCATGCTTTGGTATTTCAACACCCATTGGTCGACTGAAACTCAATATTTCTCCCCAGATTGATGAAAGATGGGAATTTTCATCATTTCAGATTTGTCCATAGTTAACTGTTAAATCGCAATATGTATCAAATCTATAGAATATATATATGACAATTAATTGTTCTAAGCGATACATTAGATGTCTTAAAACATTATTAAGAAAAACAAGGGGTGTTGAATGTGACTCTAAATACCAAAAATCTTACCCCTACCCCAACACATTTCCCCCAAAATTGTCAATTTTTTTGTCTATGTTGGGATTAAAAATAACCACCACACGCAAATTCTGCGTTGCATATAACAAAGTTGCATGAATGCTATCATAATTTGGTATTTCAAATTCCAGTTGTCAG
Source organism: Modiolus philippinarum (assembly GCA_002080025.1). Classification (NCBI taxonomy): domain Eukaryota; kingdom Metazoa; phylum Mollusca; class Bivalvia; order Mytilida; family Modiolidae; genus Modiolus; species Modiolus philippinarum. Next base: position 6,424 of record MJUU01036001.1, read on the forward strand.
CTAAAACTTAATATTTTGTCCAAAATTGATGAAAAATGGAAATTTTTAGCATTTCAGATTTGTGCAAAATTCACTTTTAAATCAGTATGTGGCAAATCTGGAGGATTTATCTGTAGATATGCTAATTTATTGTCTTAACCATTACATATGTTATTTAAAAACACTGTTCAGAAAAATAAGGAGTGTTCAATTTGGCTCTAAATACTGAAAATCTTACCCTTACCCCAACAAAAGCCCACGGACTATAGTACCAAAAGGCTCATGCAAAATCCTGCATAAAAATCCCTACCTCGAGGACAAAATGCAAACGGACGGCATTCCTATTGATTATAAATACAATTGTAAATACAAGAATTATGTCTTTCGCACAGAGCATAAGTCAGTCTCTACAGGACACCTTAAAGAGAGGTGTGCCTACGTCCAAACTTGATATAAATAAAGATATGGCATCCGGAAGAAATAAGATGGATCAGTTCCAGGATTTCTTTCTGGAGAATGAAGAAAATTTGGAAGATAACACCCCCACCCCCCAAAAGCAACATCATTGCTGCAATGCCCCCAACCTGGTGCAGATGGATGAGCACACCCAGCGGTGTCAAAATTGTGGGGCGGAGCAAGTCCATCGAATTGAGCAATCAGGGGAGCAGAAGACCATCTGTGGCTACCCACTCAAGAGGAAGAAGGGGCAGTTCTGCAAGCCCGGGAAGGATGGTCTCTGCTGGAGACATAATAGGCAACCACGCGAGACGGAAGAAGAGGAGACCATTCCCGTCGAGGATAAGATGGTGGTTGAAGAGACCATGAAGACCCTCCGTCAAATAGCTAAGGATGAGGGTCTGAGGGGGATCAGCAGGAAAAGTAAGGAGGCCTTGGTGAAGCTCATCGAGGAGAAAACCGCCCGTAAATTTACCCGTAAGGAAGTCTTCAGCAAGAAGCAGCTGAAAGCACTCGTCAAGAATCGCGGCCTCACCAAGTACTCTCGAGAGAGAGGATCTCATTCAGCTGGTTGAAGAAGATATCAAAAATGCCCCAGTCGAGGATGAGATCAAGGTCACCGATAGGCCTCAAGCGCTGAATGGTGTATTTGGCACGGTCGTCATTGAAACCGTAAAGTCGCATGACGTGACCACATATCTCAAAGTAAGTCGGAGCACAATCTTCACCATTATCTCAGATGCTCTCGCCAAAAAGAAGGGATTGAAGGTGCACTTAGTGCTCCTAGCAGAAATGGTGAAGACCAACCCCGCGACCGGAGAAAATATCTACATCACCCTTTACTTCCGATCAGCTCTTGCTCCCCTCACCCAATCATCCGACCTCGAATTGGAGATTGCCTTCATGATGGAGAAGATCAAGGAACATATGGCTAAGTACATGCGGGAAGGGAGCGGATGGACTTTCGGACACGTCGTGAAGCTAGAAATCCACCTCAACCAATTCAAGCCTCTCAAGGGCAGATCCTTCATACCACTCCCACAGAAGCTGAATCAGAAGAAAGCCATCATCAATGTGAGGAATGAGGATGATCTTTGCTTCCAGTGGGCAGTTCTATCAGCGCTTCACAATACTGGGGTGAATCGTAAGCATACCAACCGAGTGACACAGTACAAACCATGGGAGAAAGAGCTTAAGTTCGACGACATCGACTTTCCAGTCTCGCACAAGGCGATCGATAAGTTCGAGAGGCAGAATCACACCATCCACGTCAACGTCTATGGCTTCGATGGCGTAAAGAAGGGTGAAGATGGGGAAGAGGATCTTCAGATCTATCCCCTCAGGATATCCAAGAATACGGGTCCCACTCACGTAGATCTCCTCTTCCTGGCCCACGAAGACAAGCAGCATTACTGCTGGATCAAGAGCCTTTCACGACTCCTACGCTCTCAAGTGACGGAGCACGGTCATGAGCTTTTCTTCTGCCGTAGGTGCTTACAACATTTTACCAGGCAGGATATTTTGGACGAGCACATGGAATATTGTAGTCAGAAAGAGGCCGTCAGGATCGAGATGCCAGAAGAAGGGACCACCATAGCCTTCCACAACCACAAAAAGATGATGAGAGTCCCCTTCGCGATTTACGCGGATTTCGAGTGCTTCACGGAGAAGCTCAGCACCTGCCAACCGGATCCATCCCACTCCTACACGAAGGCCTACCAGCTTCAGCGACCATCAGGCTTCTGCTATTACGTGAAGTACGCTCATGGGGACTACAAAGATCGGGTCGTCTATTGCGGTGAGGATGCAGCCAAGAAATTCGTGGAGTGTATGGAGAAGGAAGTGGAGGCCATCGGTAAGCTATACAAGGAGAATAAGCCCATAGTGATGACCGATGAGGACAAGGAGAGCTTTGAAGAAAGCACACACTGCCACATTTGCGGGGATGAATTGGGATTGGATAAGGTTCGGGACCACGACCATCTTACTGGGAAATATCGAGGCGCAGCACACAACGAGTGCAATCTAGACTTCTTGCTCCCGAAGCACGTCCCCATCTTCTTCCACAACTTGAGTGGGTATGATTCCCACATCTTCGTCAAGGAGCTTGGATTCTCTGAGGGCAAGATCAACTGCATCCCCAATACCGATGAGAAGTATATCAGCTTTTCCAAGAAGGTGGGAGATCTGGAAATGAGATTTGTCGATTCGCTACGCTTCACGCTCAGCCCGCTGGATAAGCTAGCCAAGAATCTCACCCCGACCAATTCAAGACCATGAAGGCGAGATTCGGCGATCGTCACGAGCTGATGATTCGGAAGGGAGTTTTTCCCTACGATTATATGGATGGGGAGGCTAAGCTGGAAGAGACTCAGCTCCCACCCAAGGAAGCCTTCTACCGCACACTCTCCGGCAAGGACATCACCGACGAAGACTACGCGCACGCTCAGAAGGTTTGGAAGACCTTCGAATGCAAGACCTTACGAGATTATCATAATCTCTACCTAGAAACTGACGTCTTGCTACTCACCGACATCTTTGAGAATTTCAAGGATACATGCCAGACTCACTATGGGCTTGATCCTGCCCACTACTTCACATCGCCCGGATTGTCCTACGACGCTGCCCTCAAAATCAGTGGGCAAAGATTGGAACTTCTCTCCGATCCGGACATGCTGCTAATGTTCGAGAGGGGCACTAGAGGAGGGGTCGGCATGATCTCCCATCGCCACGCTGAGGCTAATAATCCCTACATGAGCACGTACGACGCCTCTCAACCCACCAAGCATCTCACCTACCTCGACGCCAATAATCTTTACGGATGGGCGATGTCACAGCCTCTCCCCACAGGAGATTTCGAATGGGTGGAGCCAGAGGAGATTGATGAGATTCTCAGCTATCCCGACGACCACGAATATGGGGCCATGGTAGAATGCGATCTCGAATATCCGAAGGATCTTCACGATGCCCACAACGACTACCCTCTCGCGCCCGAGACCGTAGAGATCAACAAAGTCCGCAAGCTGGTGCCTCATCTAGGCAAGCGTGAGAAATACGTCCTCCACTATCGAAATCTGAAGATGTATCGGGAGAGGGGAATGAAGCTCGCCAAAGTCCATCGCATCATCAGGTTCAGGCAATCCCCATGGCTCAAGAAATATATCGACCTAAATACCGCTCTCCGCGCCAAGGCCAAGACCGACTCCGAGAAGGATTTCTTCAAGCTCATGAATAATTCGGTCTTCGGCAAGACCATGGAGAATATCCGGCAGCGTGTGGATGTCAGACTGATCACCACCGAAAAGCAGGCCATGAAGCTCGTGGCCAAGCCCAACTTCGAACGTCGGGTGGTCTTCACCGAGAATCTAGCAGCCGTCCACATGAAGAAGACCAAGCTGAAATTCGATAAGCCAGTCTATCTAGGAGCCTGCATCTTGGATATTTCGAAGCTTCTCATGTATGATTTCCACTATGGATTCATGAGGAAGATGTACGACGATAAGGCTCGACTTCTCTTCACCGACACAGACAGCTTGGCCTAATAGATCCGATGACTTCTACCAGGATATCGCTCCACACGTCCAGGAAAAATTCGATACGTCCAACTACCCAGACGAGCATTCCTCTGGCATCCCCACTGGCGTGAATAAGATCCTCGGAAAATTCAAGGACGAATGCGCTGGCAAGGCTATGACCGAATTCGTGGGGCTCCGAACGAAGCTATACGCTTTCAAGGTGGATGATGGTGAGATCACCAAGAAGGCGAAGGGAGTCACTACAAGCGATGCCTCACCACCCAGCAAGAAATCCATCGTCCAGTGAATATCATCCGGAGCCATCTCCATCAGATCTACGCTGAGCAGATCAACAAGATCGCTCTCTCCACCAAAGACGATAAGCGTCACATCCTCCCCGATGGCATCAGCACCCTTGCCCACGGACACTATCGAAACACCCATGGCTAAGCCCCTCTGCGCTGACGGGTGCGGATGCCCATTCCTCCTTAGCAGGCTCATGCCCCATCACATCACTGATCATATATATAAATGGGTAAAAGTAGACGCTCATGCAATCCTGCAAGCTTCGTCAGACATATCCACATGGGGCAGGAATATCTGAATGAATGTAAGCAGAAGATGGCTCTCTATGAGAAACGATGCCAGCTCAGAGCCCACCTCGAGCAGAAGAAGGCTCAAGAACGAGCACTATATATGCAAAAGGTTCAAACGATTCAGAAAATTTTTATGGATGAGTATCGCAGAATTCTGTATGACATATACACCGGATTTGCGTCGAGATTTTAATAAATGAGCAGCATACAAGTGCACAGCATTCTCCTCCCCCACCAGCCTCTCTCGAATCTAGATTTGGAGGAAGCTGCCAAGGCTCTTCATATCCCCCATTTCCGAGGGGTTTTCATGCGCAATGCCCTACCGCCACCCCACGCCCCATCGAATGTGGCATCCTGAATCACGACGATCGCGATGGTCCTGGCACGCACTGGACGTGCTGGCATAAGCATGGAGGACTCAAAGTCTACTTCGATCCCTATGGCCTACTCCCACCCAACGAGATCGTCGACTATCTGAGGCCGGAGATTCGATATAATACCGATGAGCTTCAGCGTCGAGGCGACGTGGTCTGTGGGCACTTTTGCTAGCACGTCTTGAAGCTTCTTTCGGAAGGTCGAACGCTCGAGGAGGTTATTTTCTTATAAATAAATGGATAAGTTTGGATCTCACTCGAGGAAGCGCATGACAGTCTGGCGGATGCTTCAGGATCTCAATATGAGCGATCATCGCATCACCAGTCTTTGATTACCGAGAGATAGCTCAGACGCAGTGACGAAGCGCTAGGTCACTCAGCAGCTGAAAGAAAGTATGAAAAGTATCGATGACCTAGAGGCTAAGCTTGGTGCTACCCAGAAAGCTCTCGAGGAAGAAAAGAAACGCTTCGATCGCATTGAGAAATATTTGGCAAAGTGCCTACCCATGGCAGGTGGTAAGATGGAAGGGGATATCGATATGCAAGGACATGCGATCCTCAATCTGCCAGAAGGGACCCGAGCAGACGAGCCGGTCACCAAGGGATGGTATGCCAAGGGGTGGCAGGATCTATCAGCAAATATGCAGACCAGGATGGGCGCCCTAGAAGAAAAGGTTAAGACCAGGTTGGATGACCTAGATGAAAAGATTAAATCTCCCAGTAGGTCCAAGCGAGACTGCAGATAAGGGAATAGTCGAAATCACCTTTCCCCACCCCTGACGCCCCAACTCTTTCTGGTCTCTCAAGGGACCAGAAAGATTATCCATTATTGCCAGTCGGACTCTTTGACCCATGAATTAAAAGATGCTGGATATCCCAACCACTTCACGAAGATTTCCTTCACCCCATCCTTGGTTCGTCGACGCAGGATATCTTCAATGCGATAGACTTCCTGATCGGTGCGCTGAAGCTCGGGCTCGTAGAAGGATCCCTGGATCTCCTCATCAAGAAAATCCTTGAGGCGATAGGTCGGTGGCTGCGTCGCTAGGGTCTGAAAGATGGTGAAGACTTCCTCAGTCCAGCGAGGAGTATGTCCCTTCTCGAAAGTGCGCTTCTTCTTGATGATCCGGACTTTATCACCAACGTCGAATCGATGAGGCTTCATGGGTGGGAGATCTCCGTAAAGATTCCAAAAGACCTTAGCCTCGTGCTCTTTCTTGCTGGCACCGGTTGGAGTCATCTTGATGGATCGATGCTTGGTGTTATTATACTGGCGGACGAGACCCTCCAAGAACGGGAGGTAGGTGCGCGTGCTATTGGCCGAGAAGTATTTGAACATCTTCTCCTTCATGGTACGATTCCAACGCTCAACCACGCTCGATTTCTCCTCATTCTCCGTAGAGTAGAGATCAATCCCATGCTTCTGAAGCAGATCCTTCATCTCACGATTATAAAATTCGGAGCCCTTATCGGTCCATAGCTTCTCGGGCTTGCGATCCTTGAAGACGATTCAGAAGGCATCTCGCACAGTCGCACCTTTCTTATCTTTGAGTGGCACCAACCAGCCATACTTGGAGAAGACGTCGATGATGCTCAAGAGGTATTTGAAGCCTCGATTATCCCCGGAGAACGCGCTCATATCTACGAGATCAGCTGCCCAGGTCTCGTCAATCCCACCAACCACCACGCGCCTCTTCTCGAATTTGCGTCTGACTGGCTTATGCAGCTCTTCAGCTAGATCATCCGACCAGCGTACTTTTTTTTTATTCACGCCCAGCCCAAATCGTGCTTTGGTGCCAATGATGGGTCTGACGATACTTCCATGCGCTCGCGAGGCGTGGGCTGCTGAATGCCATCCAGCTCCTTGAGCATGTTCTTATCGCAGATGGAATTTCGGTTGGTCGTATCCTGATGCTGAGCATAGCAGAGATCGTGATGATAGGAGGCCGTATCCACGCGATTGATGGGCATCGACCAAGGTTTGGGGGTGCAACCTGCCTTCAGACGCTTATGAAGCTTGGTGCCCGGTCCGGTGAAATTATGCCCTGGTAGATGCATCTCCACAGGCATGCGATTGAGCATCGTATTCCAGAGCCCAGCGCCTATAAATTGGGACTTCTGGGAGCCACAGACGACGCAGGTTCCAACCTTCCGCATCCTCCCATTGCTTGCCACAACCTCGCTCAAGCCTTTCGTCTCCGTCTTCTTCTTGCTTTTCAAGCAATACATTCCCATTTTATATAGATAAATGGACGTTGAAGACCTTACCTACGATGAGCCTACCACCATTAGTAGGCATAATCACTTTCTCCTCCCGCAGCGATCCATACGAGGTCTGATCATGGGAAAATCGGACTGTGGCAAGACGACGCTGCTGAATAACCTCCTCCTGCGCGATGGATGGCTCTACGTCTTCGGAAAATCGCTCCACCAGCCTATTTATCAGCTGCTGCAGCGAGCGCTGGGTAAAGGATTTTCGAAAGACGATATCCGCGAGCTTCTTTCCATCAAGGATCACTATTCACACTCCTAGATCGATGTGGTGGACGTGATGAAGCCCCCACCCAAACCAAGTGGTATCGAGCCCTTCTTTTTCGAGCAGGTGACTGACGTGCCCGACCCCTCTCGCAAGAATCTCATGGTCTTCGACGACTTGATGCTCAGCAAGTAGAGCAAGTGCGAAGACTACTACGTGCGAGGGCGTCATAATAACGTCGATTGCTTCTACCTCTGCCAAAACTACTTCAAGCTCTCTCGGCAATCGATCCGGAAGAATGCCAACTTCATCTTACTCTTCGAGCAGGATTCTAAGAATCGCGATCATATTCGTCGGGACCATTGCAGCGATCTCACCCAGCTCAGTTCGATACCCTATGCAATCGCTCTTGGGCCAAGCCTCACGGATTCATGACCATCGATCTCACGAGCCCCAAGACGAATAGAAAGTATCGATGCAATCTGGATGAGTTCTATCGAGTATAAGATAAATAATGATGGAGGAATTTTTTCTGGAGAATCAACGAGACTTGGATCGGGAATATGCCCCAAAGCCACCACCCCCTAGATGCAAGCACCAGTGGGAGAGAGTGCTTATTAACGATGAGATCTCAGGATATGACTGCAACAGATGTGGTGCTGAAAGGTATGCTCATCGCTTCGACGATCAGGATTTCGAAAGAAGGTCCTATAATTCCCATTCCCGCCGACGACCATCGCTCGGACCTCAGTGCTGCATCAAGACGGTTCGAGGTCACCAATGTACGTACCCTTCCATATTGCCAAGCGATAAATGCAAGAGGCATTCGAGGCTATTTCCTAAGGCGTGCTACCGGTGTGGAGCTCCGATCGCTCGTGGTAAGGCTTTGAAACGTATCCAAGAGGAGGGTATATACGTGCCCGAATTTGCCACCTACTGGTCGGGTGTAAAAGTCCGGATGGTAAGGGAGTACGATCATAAAATCGCGCATAGGATGGAAGTCTTCTGCTCCCCTATATGCATCAACACCCCATAGCGTTCGATCCAACGCCTCCCAACGCCCTATAGCGTTCGTTCCAACGCCCTATAGCGTTCATTCCATCGCCTTCCGACGCCCTATAGCGTTTGTTCCAACGCCCTATAGCGTTCGTTCCAACGCCCTATAGCGTTGAATCCATCGCCTTCCAACGCCCTATAGCGTTTGTTCCAACGCCCCATAGCGTTCGTTCCAACGCTCAATAGCGTTCGTTCGCCTAGGGGCGTTCGATCCATCGCCTAGAGGCGTTCGTGATGCTATAAATAAAATGACGTTCATCAAGATCACCGATCCTAAGCAGCGTGAGGCGCTTGTTAGGGACCTGCAGGAGACCAAGCGTAATATTCAGGCTAATGATATGCAGCATCGCCTGGATAAGATCGGACTCGGTCGCGATCTTTCCAAGATATTCAAGCGTGTCGTTGAGACGCAAAAGGAGACTGCTTCCCAGATCACCAAAAAGATTGATGCTCTCACCCTACCCATGCCTGCCTTTCCTTCTGCTGCAGACGACCCACTACCCATCGGGCAAGCCCTGACTACCAATCTCGGTCCGCGAGCCACCCATTACCTTCAGCTCAGCGTGACTCCCAAAGCCGATCATACCTTTGGGTTGCGAGTGGAAGATGGTGTCATCATGATTGGGAGTCTCCCTGTCACTTTCGATGGTGACGATATCATCATCGATGACGAGCGCTATAGGGGTACCCCCGGTCTATGGGAGCTCATGTTCATGAAGCATCCCGAAGATTTCGAGGTGGACGACCTGAATACCTATGGTGATATCCTACGAGCATCGAATGCCATGTATCAA
>MJUU01036001.1:23498-35919 GCA_002080025.1 Modiolus philippinarum
CGGTTTTGAAGTCGCAACATCAATATCTATTTGGAAACCAAATTTCATTGAAATCGGACAATGTTGAATTTTCCCGCCTTTCTTGGCGGCCATTTTGAAAATGGCGGTCAAGGAACAATTTAACATCAGTTTTGAAGTCACCACAGCATTGCAAACATTTCATCAATTTACACTTAATCTTCATCTTCTATAGTTTTGGAAATAAAAGATGAAAAATAAGAAAATTTTAAAAATTCGGTGAAAAAAGGGCAATAACTCCTACAAGGGTTTATGGATTTTCTTCAAAATTTCAGGGCGGGTAGATCTTGATATGCTGAACATTTTTTCAATTTACACTTGACCTCTATCTGTTACACTTTTTGAAATAAAAAATAAAAAATGCATACATTCTAAAAATTTTACGGAAAAGGGGCTATAACTCTAAGACGGTTTTTCCGATTTTCTTCAAAATTGCAGGGCAGATAGATCTTGTCATTCTGAACAATTCTACTCCATGTCAGATTTTTTGATATCTGCAACGGTTTTGAAGCTATTTGCCAAAAACAGCAATTTACCCCTATGTTCTATTTTTAGTAACAGCGGCCATGTTGTTTGGTCCTCGGACTAACCGAACACATTTTTTTAACTACATACCCTGGTGATGACCCAGGCCAAGTTTGGAGTAAATTGGCCCAGTGGTTTCAGAGGAGAAGATTTTTGAAGAAAAGTTTACGACGGACGGACGGACGACGGACGCCAAGTGATAGCAAAAGCTCACCCTGGCATAGCCAGGTGAGCTAAAAAGATAATGTTTTTATGGTAATTCTAGTGTTTATTTCACTAATTTCACTAAAGCTGACATGCAGAAGATCATTTAAGTAGATTTAAACTTTTTAAGAGTCTCTTTTCGACTCTTATGCCTGAAATTGTATGCAAAATGGGAATTTTTCAGTTTTTCAGAATTTCTGCTGTTTTGACTTTGAGATACAAAAACTTCATGAAATTGATATGTAACTTAAAAATGTTGATTAAATATCGTTTCATTATATTTTAGCAATTACAAAGTATGCTTTTAAACATTTTAGACTAACTACAGTCTCATAAATTACAAACATATTTAAGACCATTTATTTCATTTTATTCCGCTTGAAAAGCTTAAACATTGTATAAAGGTCCGATGACATATCATTTTAAAACACCAAGATACACAGAGACTGACATATATCACAAATAAGATCATACGCTGTTATTCAACTATTGAAATTGGATTTCATAAAATTCTGAAATGCTGGAAATTCCAATTTTTCACGAAAATCGCCCAAAATATTCAATTTTACCAATATTTTGGAGTTAAAATTACAATTACGATATATCAAATGCATCATTTGCAAAGAAAGTAAAACACTAGTATGCGTTGTTCATATATATATGTAAAAACAGGCATATTTTGGGGACTTTTTAAGTTTAATTTTGTTGGGGTAGGGGTAAGATTTTCGGTATTTAGAGTCACATTGAACACTTCTTGATTTTCTAAGCAGTGTCTTAAGATAACTTTTGCATCGGTTAAAATAATAAATTGGCATATCTGCAGATAAATCCTCCAGATTTGCCACATATAACGAACGATTTAAAAGTGAATGCTAAAAATTCCCATTTTTCATCAATTTTGGACAAAATATTGAGTTTAAGCTGACAAGTGGGATTAAAAATACCAAATCATGATAGAATTCATGCAACCTTGCTATATGCAACACAGATTTTGCGTGTGGTGGTTATTTTTATCCCAAAAGAGATAAAAAAATCGAAAATTTTTTGGAAAATTTGTTGGGGTAGGGGTAAGATTTTTGGTATTTAGAGTCACATTAAACACTCTTTGTTTTTCTAAACAATGTTTTAAGACAAGTGGTGTATCGCTTAGAACAATTAATTGGCATATCTGCATATATATTCTATACCTTTGATATATATTGTGATTTTACAGCGAATTATGGACAAATATGAAATGTTGAAAATTCCCATTTTTCATCAATTTTTGGTGAAATATTGAGTTTTTGTAGACAAATGGCTGTTAAAATACCAAATCATGATGTAATTCATGCAACATTGTCATATACAGCACATGTTTTCCGTGTATTGGTTATTATTATGCGAACATGGACCAAAAAGTGAAAATTTCAGGGAAAATTTGTAGGGGTAGGGCTAAGATTTTCAGTATTTTGAGTCACATTTAACACTCCTTGTTTATCCAAACAATGTTTTAAGACAACTAATGTATCGCTTAGAACAATTAATTTGCATATCTGCAGATACATTCTATAGATTTGACATATATTGCAATTTAACAATGAACTATGGACAAATCTGCAATGTTGAAAATTCCCATATTTCATTTATTTTGGGAGAAATATTGAGTTTTAGTCCACCAATGGCTGTTTAAATACCAAGTCATGTCGATGATGTAATTCATGCAACATTGTCATATACAACATTATACGTGTTCTGGTTATTTTCATGCGAACATGGACAGAAAATTGACAATTTTAGGGAAAATTAGTTGGGGTAGGGGTCAGATTTTCAGTATTCAGAGTCACATTAAACACTCATTGTTTTTCTAAACAACGTTTTAAGACAACTAATGTGTTGCTTGGTACAATGAAATGGCATATCTGCAGATATATCCTCCAGATTTGGCATATATAACGATTTAACGGTGGATTTAACGATTTAACTTTGGACAATTCTAAAATGTTAAAAATTCCCATTTTTCATCAATTTCGGGCAAAATATTGAGTTTTAGTCAACAAATGGCTGTTAAAATACCAAATCATTATGTTATTCATGCAACATTGTCATGTACAACACACACTTTGCATGTTCTGGTTATTTTTATGCGAAAATAGACAAAAAAAATTACAATTTTAGAGTAAATCTGTTGGGGTAGGGGTAAGTTTTATTGATGTTTGATGTTTATATTACCTAAAAGCAGCCATTATTTGTAATGGTTGTAAAGCAAATATAAAAAGCTTTCATTTGATACCCATTTTGAATGATATTTGTTTACCTAAAAGTTATATTAGGCAAAAGAAAGACAAAACTTATTCAAAAAAGAAATTATTCAAAGGTCCATGTATTTGGTCTATTTGAAAGAAAATTTTTTGTCATTTAAAATATGTTAACATCGTCTTAACATGTTTTATATTGAAGAAAATAGATTGAAAAACTAAAAACATTTTTTCAGAATCGGGAATTGAGATGCACTTCGGATTCTCTAGACCATCAAACTTATGCAATTTCAATGAAAATATCAGTTTTTTTCGTCAATATTCCATTGGGGTAGGGGTACGTTTAATTGCGCTATGGAATGTACTGGGCATAGAAATTGTATAAACTTGGGTTTTTTGTAAAGCTCATACAATAAGCAATCCTTTGATACCTTGTTTGTATAACAGGAAGGCATTTGGTCAACATTTTTAAGCAACTGAAAGAAAAATTTGAACGAAAAACAAAATTTTCCAAAATTTTGGTAGGTGGGTCTAAAAATGGGCCAAATTCCACAAGTGTGTGCAGGTTATGCTTGTGTTAACATGTTTTATTTTGAAGAAATGATGTATGCAGACTGAAAAAATGGGTGGGGTTCGGCAGTGGGGGTTGCACGGGATGGGGGGGGGGGTTTATTCCAGCCCATGGACTAGATAAAACGGTATACATCTTCTTCTAATGAGCTTTTGTCTGTTGCCCCCATCAATTTTTTTAAAGATATTTTCACCTACAATTTCTCCACTGACATACCCTCTTCTTTCATTTACATGCTGTAATTAAATCAAATACATTTAGAATGTACACATGCAAATTACATTTACTAGATATTTTGTGCAAATAAATGAATCACCCAATTATAAATTTTCATTTGTTATCGTTACTAAATTCATTATTATATTTTATTTCAATATAATTTAATTGAGCAGTTATACAACACTGCCAAATCAGTGAATGGAACCACCAATACAAAAATCACACTCATACCTGCTTTGATTTTAAAATATTTGTCATTGGAATAGAAATAATTTATGTTGTAGTTTTTCCATGTGTAAGTATATTTGTTGTATTTTAGTCCCCATTAGCACTTGAGTTGAAATAATCATGTATATAACACCTACCCATGTTAGAACTATAATAGAGGATAGCTTGCATGAATTATTTTTCTATTACATAAATATAAGTGTTCAGATATTAAATACATTACATTTAATTGTTTAAGTCCTGAAAGAAATTGCTATGGGCTGATATGAGTGATGTTTTAGCCCCCTACTTGACAAAATTAAGAAAATGCAAAATACTTTGAGATAATGCTGAATGCTAACCACAAGAAAATCCACAGAAACAAACCATTAAAATTCTAGTTTGTTTGAAGAAATGATATTTTTGGCAATTGTTACTAGTAGTATGTTAAACTATGTTTGGCAACAGAAGATTCCATTCATAGAGATACTGTTTTATGAGTCTCAGTTGAAGTTCACTTTGTGCAGCAATTTGATTTTTTCCAAGTGGCAGGTCTATCCAGTAACATATCCAAGCTATGACCCAACTTAAAGTCTTATAAAAAAATTCTATCGCATCTCCCAACTGGGGTATGCAAATTACCAATTTTGCCGCTCAGATCCTTGGGCATACATTACCCTGCGATTTAGGGTTCAAAATTTTCACATTTAGTGAGGGTGACTGAATCAAAATGCTGGTCAAAGCAGAAGTACCTGTATTTCATAATCACTTGAGAGTTTTAGAACTTAGATATTGTCAATATTGGCAATTATATGTACCGGGTAAACTGAAAGTAGCATGGCTTTAATTTGTTTATATAAGTACTAATTTTCAATGTGCCAACAGCTGATTGGTTATTTAGTGGAGTCTTACTTTCAAAGTTAGTGATTTTTATGTTTGTACTTCACCAAAGAAAGCCTGACAGCTGGAAACCTTTTTTAACATTAGATGCTATGCGAAATGAATTCAAAGATCTCCTCTAAAACCAATTTAACTTTAACCAAACTTGATTATCATAACAGTCCTTCAGTGGTCCCCTCAAAGACTTGTGTTAATCCAAGATGGTTGCAAGCCAGGATTGTGATCAAAATGGATAAATTGACCAATCAATTGCAGAAAAAGTCTTTGAATGAAGAGCTAGGAATGGAAAAAAGGACTAACTGACTACATTTTGCAAGTACTCGCAAAGGTTTTTGGATATAGCCATGTGAGCTTAAAGCTACATCAAAATATTTTTTTGAGATTTGCTGCCTTTGGGTCTCTTGTTTCCCTGCAGCCAGAAACGTTACCTCAAAATATAATATAAAATAAAGGTTTTATATGCTACAAACAACTCTCTCTACAAGATTGCAATGCATAGTTGCATGTCCCTTGTCACACAAGAAACCTGAAAAACCAGATGTTACAAAATATTGAAATGACTGACCTTGTGTCTAGTATGGATTCAAACAACTTCTATAAGTCTGACAAAATAAATATCTCCTGCATTTGGCTGTGAAATATAATCCAGGTCATATTTGGACTAAAGATTCTGCAAAATTTGAATAAGCTGTACTAGTTTTTGAGGAGCTAACAGGAATGTCAAAATTTCCATGCCAAAATTTATGAAGTTTCATAATTTTCACAAAATTTAACAACAAAACAAAATTGTGGTACAATATGATCCAGATGGTGATGAAAATGCATAAGCCCTAGTAGCTATCTGAGAAGTTGCATCCAAAGAAAGTGTGTCATAAGGACAATAAAGGGCTATGCTGAGCGCAGCATGATATGACCGCAGCATGTCGACCACTGAAATTTGAACAAGTGTAATTTAAAGTGAATGTGGACAAAGTAAAGAGCTTGACACAGTTATAAAATGGACACATTAGAAGCTTGACACAGTAATTAGCTGGACAAAAAACTAGGGAACATTAAAATAAGCCCTTTTGATCGAAATTCGATTAAAAAAAAGATTTTACATATTTTGAAAAATATATTAATCTTGGCCCATTTCATCACTTATAGCTTGGAACTTGTAAGAGATACGTCTAATCTGCTGGCATACTACTAAAAGCTTACAAAAAGAGGAATCCAAAGAAAAAATCCCATTAGAATCTAAAGAAGAATAAACATTTTACATATTTTGAAAAATTCCATTTTTTGCCCCAGCTAGGACACGGTAAGAGCATACTTGCCAACATATTTCAGGTAGAATTCCTGACATTACGGTGAGGGGTCTTGGGAACACGTAAGGTCCCCAGTGGGTCCAGGGCAAAGCCCTGGTAGGGGTCCTGGGTGGAAAAGTCCCAGCCGAAAATGATTTTAAAGGAATTAGCAGGGGTTTCAAGAGAGCAAAAATGCCACTTCAACAATGTTAATTGTAAATATTACAAACATTGAAATGATTTTGATTCATAAAAAACTAATTCTGAATAAAGTAGGTTAAGAAGAGAGTTTTCTACATGCATTTTTATAAATTCAACGCTTTAAAAATTATTTTCCATGTAGTTTTTATTTTTTTTTTCAGAAAAAAAGAAGAAATCCTGGAGAATTCCGGAGGTTTGGCATAAATCCCGGACATTTCAAAGACCTTCCCGAATCCTGGAAACAGCCCAAAAATCTGGACCATCCGGAAGAATTCCCTAGTGTTGGCATGTATGCGAGATATGTCAAATCTGTTGGAATATCCATGGAAGCTTATAACAAGAGGTATAAAGAAATATCGAAATCTGATGAAAAATAAAGATTTTACGTATTTTGAAAAATTTCAAATTTGGTCCCTTTGACCCCTTATAGCCCAGAAACTGTAAGAGCAACAAAAATTCTGTTGACATACTACTGACAGCTTACAACAAGAGGAATCTAAAGAAAAACATCCCATCGAAATCTGATGAAAAATAAAAATTTTACTTAAACTGCATGTTTGTAATTTTGGCCCCATTCAGCCCTTCAAGACTCGGTAAGGAAACAAGTTATTTAAAATTTGATTGTTTGAGCTTTGATAATTTTTCATAAGAATTCCATTGCAAAAAAACTGCATCAAAATCAGACTAAAAATTTTTAAAAAATTAAATTTTTGAGGTTCACCCCTTTTATCTCAGAAACAGTACATGCCACGTACAATCCGTGTTGATACTACAGTACTGATTGGAAATTTCCTCAGGAGCAAAATGAAATAAACCTCATCAAAATTAGGTACATGATAAATATTCTGCAGTCAAATATATGAAAACACCCAATTTTGCCCTTTTTGGCCCCCTTTTTTAAGAACAGGCATGGCCATAAATGTCCAAAATAAATCCATGTTTTCCTTTTGTGTCAAGGAACATTGTGTTAAAATTTCATAAGGATTGATCATCAAAAGTGTCTACAAACGACGACACCCACGACAGCAACATACCATTAAACGACCTCAAAATTTTTGCGGCCGTATAAAATCCATTACTAGGGCCTCCACATGCCATCAAGTGATATTATTCTAAAATTTATAACTTTTTACGATATAAACTACAACCAAAGTTACTCACTAAATACCATTTGTCCACGGACACCTCTAAAGATGATGTGACATGAGCCATACCATAATAATACCACACAAAATTTTTAGGGTCATACAAAAAGAAGGGAATTGTTGAAATCAAAGTCTTATATCATGTTGAAAAGACAATAATTGTCTCTGATCCTGCAGGGGTTTTCGTTAAAAGACAGGTTATGCTGAAGCTTGGCCTCATTTCCTGGATTCGTGTTCAAATTATATGCCATTCTCAAACATGTTTAAATGTTTTGGGCAAGTGTAAGGTGCAAAATTCATGGACATCCTATAAAACAAATGCGTTCATTAAGTTCCAACTCAATTACAATATTTAGTGTTGCCTCAGTAAATTTGACCACAATATTATAAATTATAGTGAAGTGTTGCAATACATATCATACAAACAATTCAAAATTTCATTAAATGTTTTCCTTTGATAATCATCAACACCATATTTCAGACGGTGAAATGTGCCCTGTAGGTATGTGGCACTGGGTGACACATCCGTAAATAGTTTGTTTAGTTTACTCCAGTCAACATCACTTTCATGATCCAAGTTTTCATTGTATAAGTTTGTAATAAGTATTACTGTGTTCTGTTTTGTCCATCTTGGCTTTATTGAAATTTCAGAATCAAATTTATAGGTCTTAAGTTTTCTGAAATGCTTCAAACACTGCAGGCCATCTCTAGTTCCTACAAATTTGGCAACTTCATTCCATTTTATATTGGACTGTTGTCTTAGTTTTATTAGATCCTGACATTTCATTACAGTTCTCAAACCATGGAACAACTGTTCTTCTTCCTTGGGTGACCAACGTCCTTTGATAGATTTGAAAAAGTTTCTATGAAATCTGTGACCAATAGAGTATTGTGATCTGTTCATAATAATGGCTATCTTTTTGAAGTTCTTTCCATATTTTGCAGTAAGATTATAAAGTTGATCTTTTTCTTCATCTGTATAACGTCCAGTTTTACAATTGCTCAATAAAATGTACTTCATCCTAGTGTACACTGAAAGGGTTGTCCTATTCAAATTTTTACATAATCTTGAATAAAAATCAGTTTCTTTCATTGTTTTCCTAATTTGCTTATCCTTCAATGAATTAAACAGTCTTGACGGATTGTCAACCTGGTTATTTGCTAAATAAGCATGAAAATTTTTCATTAAGATTGTATCTTCTATTTTTGTCCAAAATCCAGTTCTGGTAAAAATTCCAGCCTTTTTTAATTCTGCACAATGTATTGTATTTTTCTCTCTGCAAAGTGTATCAAGATGTAATAATTCTGAAGTAATATCATCGATTATTAAACCACCTTGAGGTTTTTTAAATCTGCCCATTCCATAATTTATAGTCTCATTATTTTCTCTAACTCCAGACATTTTTCTTTCTTTCAGTTATCTGAAAAAAAATGTCATGACTGCTTATTTTTCTAGATCATGTCCTGAAGTATTAAAATCTGCTACTGAAAATTAAATTAACTGTTAGAGCCAAATAAAATTTCCTATGAAACCTAACTATTTTATGATTTCCCCTTTTATATGATATTTAAAATAGTTTTGGCATTGAATTTTAACCAACTAAGGTTATTGTCAAGTACATTTTAAAGTTCCAGCTATTTAGTAAAAGCCCATACAAACCAAAAGAATAGCATTTGAAAAAAAATAACTTGCAAACCTTTAGTTTTAGTTTTATGACTGCTTATTTTTCTAGATCATGTCCTGAAGTATTAAAATCTGCTACTGAAAATTAAATTAACTGTTAGAGCCAAATAAAATTTGCAGCTATTTAGTAAAAGCCCATACAAACCAAAAGAATAGCATTTGAAAAAAATAACTTGCAAACCTTTAGTTTTATGCATGACAAACTTAAGGGAGTATGAGCTTAAAGTTTTCAAAAGCATTCAATATTCTTGGGATTTAGCTATTCAAAAAGGGTTAAATATTTTTGCACATGGATCATATTATTGACTCATAGATGGTTACTTAAAAATGTATAAAATAGATAATTCAAAAAATTTCATCAACTTTAAGTTATATTTTCATATATATATACTGAACATCAAAGGCATCACTAACATGTATTTTATGTACCTTCAAATTCAGAAACAAATATTTTTTTCAAAAACTTGTGGGAACATGTTGAAATTTTAACATATGTTTCTACAATACTAAAATAAAAGGCTTCGCAGAGCGCAGCATGATACAACCACTGCATGTCAACCACTGAAAACTGAACAAGTTAAATTTTAAGTGAATGTGGACACAGTAAAGAGCTTGACACAGTAATTAGATAGACACAATAAGGAGCATGACACATTAATTAGCTGGACAATAAAATCAGTCCTTGATTCCTTACTGATCGGAAACAGAATCTGTTGACTACCAACTAATTTCTTGCATCAAAAGAAATCCATTGAAATCAGATGAAAAAAAAATTTAGCATTATTTGAACAACTTCAATTTTTGCTCTGTTTGACCCCTTATAGCTCAGAAATGGTCTGTGTCACCATACACTAAAACCTTACCTAAAGAGGAATCTACAAAAAAAAATCCATTTTAAATCCAATGAAAATAATGATTTCACACATTTGGAAAAATTGCGGTTTTGGCCCTTTTGACCCCTTAAAGCTCGGAAATGGTGAATGCTAAATGTGTTGGCACACTACCGAAAGTTTTCAACAAAAGGAATCCATAGAAAAAAATCCCATCAAAATCTGATAAAAAAAAATTAAGATTTTTAACGTTTCTAAAAATTGCAATTTTGGTTCCTTTGGCCCATTATAGCTTGAAAACGGTAAGAGCTATGCCAAATCCATTGACATACTACTGAAAGCTGATAACAAGACAAATCTAAAGAAAAAATCCATTGAAATCCAATAATAAAAATAATAAAAATTTTAGGTAATCTGCATATTGGCAATCTTGGCCCCATTTGGCCCCTCATAGCTCGGAAAGGAAAAATCTGATAGTGCAGCCAATTTAGACCTGTTTGGCCCTTTTATAGAAACAGGCCATGCTACAATACCCAAAACCAATCCCAGCCTTCCCTTGGTGCCAAGGAACATTGTGTTAAAATTTCATAAGAATTGGTCAACCAGAACTTAAATTATCGCACGGAAATCAAGTGTTTAAAGACGCTGAGTGACCACATCACAAATGATGCCGCCAGTATCATACCAATATACAACCTCAAATTTTTTTTCAGTCGTATAAAAACAGTAATTTACCCCTATGTTCTATATTTAGTAAGTGGTCATGTTGTTTGATCCTCAGATTAACCGAACACATTTTTTAAACAACACACCCTGGTCATGATCCAGGCCAAGTTTGGTTAAATTGGTCCAGTAATTTCAGAGGAGAAGATTTTTGAAAAAAAGTTAACGAAGGACAGACAGATGCCAAGTGATGGTAAAAGCTTACCCTGGCTATAGCTAGGTGAGCTAAAAATCAAATTTTGTGATTTGTCCCTATTTATTTTATAAAGGGTACATGCTATGTGAAATCCATTGACATACTACTAATTGGAAATTTCCTCAGGAGCACATGTTCTACAAATTTTAAAGCCAAATGTATGAAAACACCAAATTTTGCCTCTTTAGGTCTATTTTTTAAATATGGAGGGGGCAACAATATCCAAAACTTTTCAAAGCCTTTGTTTTGTGCCAAGGAAAATTATGTTCAAATTTCTTAAGGATTGATCAACTGGAACTTAAGTTATTGACCAATAAACAGCTGTGCCAAGAGCGCATGTTACGCCCGTCCCCACTTTAAAGCAAACTGATTGAGTGATTCTTGAAATTAAAAACTGCATCTAATAAAACTTGACAAGGGACTTCTAACTGAAAAAAAAACAACAAAAAAACATAAGTTTTCTTCTGTTGTACTCAACAATCCTGTAAAGTTTCACGATTAGTGATCAAAGCTTTCTATAGTTAGAGTATGATGTGTGGACTATGGCATGCCGTTTTCATATTTATTCACTATTTAAGATATCTCATATAATATATAAGATATCTTATATATTAAATAAGATATCTGATATATTAAATGAGATATCTTATATGTATATTTATATAAGATATCTTATTTAGTAAATAAGATATCTCATATAATATATAAGATATCTCCTTTAATATATAAGATATCATATTTAATATATAAGATATCTCATATGCTATAGAAGATATCTTATATGTTAAAATTATATAAGATATCTTATATAATAAAGGAGATATCTTATATATTATAAGAGATATCTTATTTACTTGAAAGCACTTAAAATGAAGTCTTCATAGGCTTAATTTTTTTAGCAAATCAAAAAATTTATGTACCGAATTTCTTGCTTAGCTTGACATTTATAAGAAACCAGAGGAAATATTTTGCCACGTTCTTTAGATTTTGTTTCATTGATACTATTGTCGGATTCAAAAGAGTGGTTCCGTGTGTAGGACCCCCTCCCTTGTTGTAATTTTTTTGGATTTATCGAAGATTCTCTAGCAAAATTGACAACAAATGCAGAACATCGACTGGAACCCCTTTTTCCGAACCCCATATTTTAAAGGCTCGATCCTCAAATGAATATTGTTCCAAAATCTACTCGTCTATGCGAAAGATATAACCCTAACCCTAACATTGTTTTGTCTTATTTATATTTTTTTGTATTATTTTATTGATAACGATCCAGTATCCAGCCATCTATGGGATTAGGATCGTATCTCCGGTCTTACATTAATTATGGGCTACGTGTACAATATTACAGTTTTTTTTTTATTTTGCAATTAATACTGATCCAATATCCACCCGTCATATTTTCCATAGCATTTACAGCAGAACTATGTCTCTTCTTCAATATATAAGATATCTTATATATTATATAAGATATCTCAAAT
>MJUU01036001.1:36368-59627 GCA_002080025.1 Modiolus philippinarum
TATATGAGATATCTTATATATTATATGAGATATCTTAAATAGCGAATAAATATGAAAACGGCATGCCATAGTGGACGGATATTGTAATTTCAATTTGAAATACTCTGGGACTAAAAATCCAACAACAAAATTAAACAATGGGGAACTTTCTTCCATCATTACCAACAACCCTACAAAATTTCACGAAAATTGATCAAAGCGTATTCTAGTTAGAGTACGACGTGTGGACGGAAATTGCTATTTCATGCTTTTTTGAGATAATCAAAGTCCCATAACTCTGGAACGAAAAATCCATCGACAAAATAAAACATTAGGAGCCTTCTTCCCTCATACCCAACAATCCTGCAAAGTTTCAAGAAAAGTTATCAAAGCGTTCTCCAGTTAGAATATGACGAGTGGACAAAGATTGCAATTTCATGCTTTTTTGAAATAATCAAAGTCCCATAACTCTGGAATGAATAATCCACCAACAAAATAAAATGATAGGGAGCTTTCTGCCTTCATATCCAACAATCCTACAAAGTTTCAAGAAAAGTGATCATAGCCTTCTCTAGTTAAAGTACGAAATGTGGATGGAAATTGCTATTTCATGCTTTTTTTTAAATAATCAAAGTCCAATAACTCAGGAACAAAAAATCCACCGACAAAATAAAACAATAGGGAGCCTTCTTCTGTCATCCAAAACAATCCAGCAAAGTTTCAAGAAAAATCATCAAAGCCCATTGGCAGATCCAGGGGGGGGGGGGTGCTTGGGGGTTGGAACTCCCCTTTTTTCTGGACAGTCATGTTTTTTATAATGAATCTCCTAGTTTTTTTACTAAAAAATACCCCCAAAATTTCCCGTCTCCCTCCGCTCTGCGTTATTTTTATTTAAATTCTATTTGGAACATCCCCTTTTCAAATTGCCTGGATCCACGCCTGAAGAGTTCTCTAGTTATAGTATGACGTGTGGACAGACAGACGGCCAGACAGACACTGGTATATCATAATGGTTCCCGTCAAAGACAGGTGTATCAAAACATAAGTGTCTACAGACTACAACGATGACAACGCAATACCATTATATTGCAGTAAAATCAAAAGTTAAGATTTTTAAGATTGGCCCTTTTAGGCCCATTTATCTCATGAACAATACATGTGTCATGAAATATGTTGGCAAACTAAAGATTGAAAATTTCCCCAGAAGCACATTGAAAGACACCCTACCAAAATCTGATAAATAATAAATCTTGCACATCCAAATATATGAAAACAACTAATTTGCCTTTTTGGCCATTTTTTAAAACTCGGCAGGGCCTCAATAACCAAAACAATGTGTTAAAATTTCATAAGGATAGATGCAGGGTGTCAAGTGGTCCTTTCCTATTTTTTAAGAGTTTTGCTATTTTTCCAATTTTTCACTAATTTTTCCTATATTTTGACTATATGTCCTATATTTGTAGGATTTTTTAGTAGAAAGGTACAAAAGTAGTGACTTTTCATGTGTCAAATGTGTTAATTTCAATAAAAGAACTGAACTTTGAAGACAGTAGACAGTACTTATGGTGTAACATAATACAGCAACATTGCCACAGTGATCTTGGAATTTTTTTATCACATAATGAGATCTTTAGCAGTATAATTATTACAATACAAAAATGTACATGCATTTATCTAATTTACCTTTTCATCATAATGTTTTCTGTCAGATGGAGATGAATTTTAATTATTTTCAAAATGTTCCTTTATCCAAGTACACTTGGAACCAGCTGTCATTTTATTTCTTTTGTATTTTGTCTTCTTTTTGCAACATAAAGAAATTTTTTTTTATCTTTCTATTTTTTGATAGATAAGAAATAAGACTGAAAATACCTTTTATAATTAAGTACTATGTAAGAGTAGCATGATTCATTATTTTTAAGTACTTTTTGGAATATTTACAATCATGCAGCTAAGTTAGAATCGACTGCTGAGCATTTATTTTGGTGTTACCAAAAAATTGCCAGAATTTGCAACTGACCAGATATTTTTTTTTAGTAATTTGAAAAAGAATTAGCTTATTTACATAGATTTCAATTTCCTCATAGTACATCTATTGTAAAACATTTTTTTTCAAATTTAAAATATTTGACAAAAATGTCTAAGGGGACGACCATTTGATGCTGAAATCGGGGGGCCTGGCAGATTTTGTAGATATTTAAATATTCTGTACCTGAAAAAGTTGGAAAAAATAATCTGGCCTTCACATCCAAGAAAATAAATAATCTGACCTTAGATTAATTGGTACGATACGATTATGTTATTGAAAATAAAAATTTTCGCTGCAAAGCGGCGAAAAATATATATTTTGGCCTGTAAAATTTTGAAAATTATGGCTCGACCGAAACTGCCAGGCCCCCCCCCCCCCCAGAATCAAATGGTCATCCCCTAACTAGTACAGTATGAAATTAAGATATTTATAAATCTATCTGGTATAAGTGCTCTGTATATAGTTGAAGGTATATGTACAATAGATAACATTTCAGATCAGGGACTTGATGTTTTAATAATTTTATCAAATGTTCAGTAAAAGCTTTTCTATGCTAAGTAAAAGGGAGGTGTGATATGGCTAAAGGGAATAGGCAGCATACATTTTGCTAAAAATCATTCAAAATTTATTATCAAAATATCCTATATATACACCCTATATTTTCAGTCTGAAAAATCCTATTTTCCTATATATTTTTGGTCAAAAGTGGCTTGACATCCTGTAGATGAACTGGTTCTTCAGTTATTGACCAAAGAACAAGAGGCTCTCAAGAGCCTGTATCGCTCATCTGGACCATGGCCAATACATAACTTCAAATCAACTTATATGTTAAAGGGTCTCATTTTCAAACTATGTAAATAAACATTTATGTTATATGATCCAACTTTAATTTAACTATTTTCCCTGTTGCATGCCATCTTGGATAAGGGATGGATCTGCAGGACACAATTTTAAAGAAAATTAAGTATTGTGCCAAAGTTTATTTCCAACTGGCCAAATGGTTTCAAAGAAGAAGATCTTTGAATGTACTCCTATATTAAACTGTTTCCCATTGGTAGCCAATTTGCATAAGGGACATCTGTTTTGAAGGGGACCATCTAAGATACATTGTGACTAGCCAAGTTGTTTCTGATAAAAAATTCTTTGTATGCTCTTTCCATACAGTCGAGTAATAAATTAAGTTCCCCGCAGATGGCCATGTTGGATGACATTTAGGCATAAAAGTCACAATACATATATATATTAAGCATCATTAATGCCAAGTTCTGTTCAAATCCATTCAGTGGTTTTCAAGGTTAATTCATCAACTGCTCACTAAAGGTTTTATTAAATAATATTTTTAACATTAAGCAGTCTATGAAGCTGATAAACTACATGAACATTCATGTCAGCAGAGGTCATAGTGATTACACACTAAAGTCCCTGTAATGTACACAATATGTTTATATAGGAAAATCATTATTACATGAAATAAGGTAAAGATTAAGAAAGTATGCAAAAAATTGCAGAAATTTGCACAAAAACACTGTTTTTTCTCTTAATTATAAGAGAAATAATTTTCTAAATGAAGTGATAGTAGGGAATTTCTCTTAAGCTTAAAAGAGAAAAGTTAACCAAAGAGGATTTGAACACAAAATTTAAAGGGAAATAACCCAAAACCATATATGGCATTGGGGAAAAAAAATGGTGAAAAACCGCCAATAAATCATACACAGGCCTTTGGATTTCCTTCAAAATTTCAGAGTATGTAGATCTAATGCTGAACATTTTTTTAATTTACACTTCACCTCTATCTGTTACAGTTTTTGAAATAAAAAATAAAAAATCCGCAAATTTTGAAAAATTTACGGAAAAAGGGCTATAACTCTCAGACAGGTTTTCCGATTTTCTTCAAAATTGCAGAGCAGATAGATCTCCTATTTGCCAAAAACAGCAATTAACCCTATGTTCTATTTTTAGTAACAGCAGCCATGTTGTTTGGTTTTCAGACTCCTCGGATACAATTTTGAAAGTACATACCCTGGTGATGATCCAGGCCAAGTTTGGTTTAAATTGGCCCAGTAGTTTCAGAGGAGAAGATTTTTGAAAAAAGTTTACGACGGACGATGGACGGACGGACAATGGACGCCAAGTGATGGCAAAAGCTCACCCTGGTATAGCCAGGTGAGCTAAAATGAGACAACAATGATGAAGGCAACAGTGCAATTCATAATACAACCTCAATTTTTTTGCTGTCGTATAAAAACCTTTCTGATTTTTACTAGAACTTGTTCATGATGACGGTGAGTTCCATCGCTTGTCAGAGCAAATGTACAATGAAGCAAATTTTTGTAAGACCACTTCTCATGAAATCTGTTTATTTATCAGAGAACTTCAAAGAAATATTTGCATATATTATGCAGAAAGAAATATAGTAGCGTTTGAAAGTGTGATCCCTTTCACACAACAGCCTTATCATGAGATGCACCTTTTTGAGAAATGGCTGTGTGTTAATTTTTCAATGATTTGTTTATCACTAACCAAGTGCTGAATTGGCATACTAAGTACAGTTATGGACATACAGTGCACCCTTGTATATCACCACTTTTGGGACCAGGGAAAATTTTGGTGATAAGCGAGGGTGGCGATATATCATGGGAATAATATCATGACATAGAAACTATGTAACATTTTGAAAAATGGATCTAGAAAATGGTTGGCAAAAGTAAGGGACCGCCATTAAAGAGGAGCGATATGAGGGAGCATTGTATATACAACCTGGTAAGTATTAATTGATCTGGTATTTTTTTTTAGTAAATTACTAGTATACATGGTATATAGTTTTCAAAAGCTATATTTTCTTGGTAAATAAATATATTAATAAGTGATGATTTCTGTATTGACTTGTTATTGGTCCTCATGCCAGTGCATTGGCCTTATACAAGGCCAATTCGGCAAGAGTGGGGCGCTCATATTCGCGGTGGACTCATTTTCGCCGTTTGAATTTTCTTTCGGGAATGGTCCTGTTCATTTTCCCGGCAATTGTCAATATGGAGGCTATGAACAGCATTGATCCTTCCCTGAAAAAGGTTTTACTGGTGTTTTACTGAGCTACTTTGTTGTTCATAAAACTATGTTTACATTTGACGTCATGACATTTGTATTCTAATTCCGGATACGGGATACGGCGAGGCATGATTACTTTTCGAAAAATTGCACTGACGTTTTTGGATTGGACATGTAATTTTGATAGAGCAAAGGTAACGTAGGAACCTTTCTTATTTGTAACTTCAAAAACTTCAGTGTTTATGAGTACAATACTTTTGTTATAGATAAAGACCAGTCTTGAAACATGATACCCGTATCATATTCTTAGACAACATACCTTTTGAAGGTATAACTTGTATCTTTCGAGAATCAGTTTAACTCCGAGGCACTTTTTAAATAGCAGTAACCGTTCACGGTAGGAAACATGAAAATTCTTAACAAGTTTTCAATTTTTTTTTTCATTACTAATAAAGGAAGTACCGTTTAAATCTTTACATTACTAAATCTAAAGAAACCAAAACAATTAATGAATAATTTACTGTTTTTTGTAATAAAAAGTAGTCAAAAAAACAACAACAACAAAAACAACGAAAAAATAAACAACAAANAAAAAAAAAAAAAAAAAAAAAAAAAAAAAAAACCAGAGCAATCTTGACATGCGAAATTTTGTATTGAAACAGTACAGAAAACACCACATCTTTTCAATAGAACGTGATATTTTACTTATTTTAGGCTCATTTAATTTCTGTTATTAACAGGAATAAGAAACAAAATCTACCACTGTACTTTTATTTATAAATACTTTTTTACAGAAAGGTCACTTTTGTGAACTATAAATGTATGGTTTAAATGAGATTGACTGCCACAATTTCATACTGACAATTTTGTTTTTGGATCTCCAGAATAACCTTAAAGTCAACCGGGGATCTGGGCAATATAGGTCGTTTTCAATAACCGGACAAATAAATTTCTGAAATGAATAACGAAGCAAGAACCAAACAGCATCCAGAATGCATGACAATATAGGGGGCTATACCCAGTTGATTTTCAAGGGTAGTGGGGCTTGGGCGATTTAATTTGCCTACAAAAATGATTTATTTTCATGTCCATCTCGAACAAATTATTTATTTTCATCAAATCTGGCAAATGTGATAAAATGTCACATTAAGTTATTTATTTGTATTCAAAACAAAATATTTTTCTTCAAATTATTTACTTTCATGACAAGTAGGATTAGAATATTTAATTGCACTTGAACTAAGGTTAATCAAATGGTCTTCTTATTAGGATCACATACAAACAAAGAATGTATATGAAGAAAAAGAAATAAAAAGAACAAACATCACAAAAAATAAAGCAAAAAATAAAGCAAATTGAGACGAATGAGAACTGTCTTTAATAAACAACCATTTCATTGCTAAAATAATTATTTTACAAACTTATGAAGGTAATGAAGTTGATAACAGAACATAATTGACAAATTAATGATAAATTAATATTAATGTGTACCTGTTTGGAGAGAAACGCATCTTTGCAATACTGTGGTTACTATAGCATTTTAAAAAGACAAAAATTGTAACTGTCTTGCATAATAACTAAATACCGAAGTTACCAGAAATTTAATTTCTGTATATGCGCATTTCGACAACGTGTGTCTCTTCAGTGCTGATAAAATCTAAATGCTTGGAATACCATATAATCAAAGATGTTTAAAAACTGATAGAGAACAAATAAACAATATGATCTAAATATATAGCCAAAATCAGCTAAGGACAAAGCTTTGCATGAGGGAGATACTCCTTAGTTTCAACAAAATTTGCAAAAATTTAGATATTGCAAAATTCCAAAAAGAACCGGCTTTCGGGTCAGCTTCGAAGTACTGACTACTGGGCTGGTAATCAGTAAATATATATGTTTAATAGTGCATCTAGAAAATCGTCCCTGGAAAATACATTTATTATGTTGTATTTACTGAACGGCACAGTGAAATATGGGACTTTCGAAATAGTCCCTGAGTCCTTGTGTAATTAAAGGCAGAAATTAGTGCCAAAAATAACTGTAAGCGGGAATGACTGGATTTCTGATCTAATTGATATAAATATATGCCAATTAAAACAAAATATCAATTAAAATGAAGAGTACTTATTTTTCCTACATGACAACTGTGTTACTAGATTTTCAGAGACGAAAAAATACTTAAATTAAATACCATTAGCACAACAGTGTTAAATTAATTAGCGTTCCCATTGGATGTATTGATGTACAAAACATGTATTTTTTTGTGCGATAAGGAACCAACTCTGTGACAACAACTCGAAATTTCGGGGCTATGCCTATCGTTTTATGAACTGTGTGCAGGATGAACAACACTCGCTGTGTTGGGTTGGTAACCGGAACTGTTTATTTGTATTTAGATTATTTTTTGAAAAGGCCTATTGACAGCCCATTTATGGTCATAAGAAGCAGTGACTTTGGTTTGTCTCAGACTGAATGATGTCCTTTTTATATTGACCAGAGCAATAAATAATGTTTAATGAATAATAAATACCGAAGTTAGTGATGAAAATGATGGAAATCACATACAATTACTTAAAAAAAAACATCTTTGCTGTGATGTGGACTTGCCAGACACATTTTTCAAAGGGCCAACTAAGGACTATTGTGACCAAGTTAGATTCCAATTTGACAAGCAGTTTCATAGCAGAAGATTTTTGAATGTGTTTTCCCATAGGGTACAAGGTTAAACTAATTTCCTGCTGGCGGCCATCTTGAATAAAATGTTGACTGGCCAGATATATTTTAAAGGGGACCATCCAAGGACTATGGTGACCAAGTTTTGATCAAATTATCTTGGTTGTTTAAGAGGAGAAGATCTTTGAATGTTTTCCCATACTGTCAAATATTAATTTTTCTCCCCGCTTGCTGCAACCTTGATTGTGATGATGACTTGCTGGACATACTTAAAAGACTATTGTGGCCACGGTTTTGTGGTGTTCTTGTTTATTTTTGTTTATTTGTTTTGTCTTTGTTATATTGTTCCAATTAGTGTTAAATTTGAATATTTGCATTTTTTTTTAGATTTTTCTCCCTTTTTGCCAAGGTATTATTTTGTTTCTAAGTTTCATACGAATTGCATGTAAACTATTGGAGTCATCATCATCCTTAAACCGTTTTTTTTTCTCCAAATTTTCAAACTACCGTTTACTTCTAACTTGACCTTTGAACTGCTTCGTGCACAATCAATACGTTTTCCCTTTCAATTACCAACACATCTATGTTGCATCTGTAATAAATGTAACATGAAACATTTTGAGTTATTGTCCGGAACCAAAAATTTTCTTAAATTTCAAAACTATTTTTCAACGGGCACTGTGAACTTGACCTTTGACCTTTTTCTAAAATCTCTAGAAGTTATTTCCCCTGAGGGCATTTAAGAATATAATTAAATTTTCGTCTTCATATTTAACCATTTGAAGATAAAATATTACATTGAATCGTAATAAAAAGTTATCAAATGTCGTTATCCGGAGTGGAAGAGTAAAATGTGGTTTTTGCGCATGCACATCCAAATAGATTTTTCATTTTCAAAATGTTTCGTGAAACTATTTCAACATCACTTTTGGAAACCATGACTTACTTTGAGATTTTAGTAGCGAAAAATATGCAATTTTAAAAAACAGCAAAAATGCGTCCCCCATGATTCGAAAAAAGGTGCTTTTCCTGGCATGTTTACCTTTAATTCTAGAACACAATTTTGGAATATCGATGACAATATCTGATATAAATATGTATTTTGGATAGTTAAATTGCTAAAACTTATGTAAAATTAAGAGTGACAGTGATATCCAGTTGTGTGGAGAAGAAAAAAGTGCTATTTTTGGGGGTGAAAATGGGCGCCCCACTCTACCCTTTGAACAATAACAAGGCAAATACAGAAACCATCGGGTAATAACATCATAAAGTTAATATCACGAAGTAATATTTGCAGAATAGAGGTCTCACGTCAAACAAAATCACCTACATGTAATTGAGAATCTGCAGTCACAAGTTCAAGCAGCCACAGTTCAAAATCATACATGTATCAGTCCTCAAAATTCTGCCAACTGAAAAATCTGAAAAAAATGATTGATAGTGCATTTAGTAACTATTAAAATTATGCCTTATAAATATTGACAAAGGATATGTCTTTGCTTTGGGATTTGAAATCCTTTAAGAAACTACTGAATGTGATATATCAAGTAGCCATTAAAAATGGTAATGCTGTATCAACTGCTAAACCAACCCAATAAAAACTAGAGGTACTGTGGTCCACTGGGCCACAAATGAATACCCCCGCATGCCCAATATAATAAGAAGTTTAAATAAAAGGCTGATCTTTAAAGTCAACTGCGTCTTTTAATGTTATTCAAAAAACTTAATTTAGGCTAAGTATCAACATACCAATGTATCGGTAAACAGGAAGTAGTAGCGCAACAAACCTGAAAATAGCTTACACGGTACAACTCATCATCATGAAGCTCCAGACCAAATATGAAATCATTTCCACTTTTGGAAGAAGAGAAAACTTTGACGAAAAATTTTCATTAGTAGTGGTACATTGTATATGAAACTAAGTATTAATGTATCTGCAAACAGGAAGTAGTAGCGCCACAAACTTGAAAATAGCTTACATGGTACAACTCATCATTATGAAGGTTGAGAATAAATATTAAATCTTTTCCGCATACAGAAGCAAAGAAAACTTTGACGAAAATTTTCATTAATAGTGGTATATATAACTAAGTATCAATGTATCGGTAAACAGGAAGTAATAGCGCAACAAACCTGAAAATAGCTTACACGGTACAACTCATCTATATGAAGCTTGAGACTAAATATTAAATCATTTCCACTTATAGAAGCAGAGAAAACTTTGACAAAATCTTCATTAGTAGTGGTATACATGGGTTGCACATCTTTTCCAATCCGGATTTGACTCGTCATTTAGACGAGGTCATCTGGGGTCAACTGGAGGAAAAATGACATCATCCAACGTTGGAGCAAGGGACTGATATTTTCTACCAACGANTTATCTAAAGGGATTTTCTTTCGATAATGTATGTGGGGCTAAAAGAAAAAAAAACATGCTGTTTGTGACAAAAATTACTTTTTTCAAGCCGTAAGACGGTATGAATAAATTGAAAGAAAAAGAGTTTTCGAGACTCTGTCAAAGTTCTAGTTTTTCACTCTCGGTGAACTAAAATCTGTTCAAAATTCAAAACCAAAAATCTACACCCCTCCTCGAAAGATAGCTTGGTGGTACTTTTCGTTATTTTACCAAATATTTTTATTTGAATAAAAAAATATACATTTTGAATGTTTCCAAAACGAAAAAGAATATAATATGATAAAATTATTTGTAAAAGATTGGCATACCTTTAAATGATATATATTTTTTTACTTTTTCATTGAAAACTTGTGGCTTAATGGCATTTTTTTTACATCGAAATCAGCGACATATTGTTTAAATCAAAATGAGTGTAAAAAGGAAGAAAGTAGTTTGAAGTAACATATACTGGACTCACACATTTCATACATTAACTATCGTTTAAATGTAATGAAAACATGTTTGACACAACATTTTGTTGATGTGAAAAAATGTATGGTTTGTTAAAGTGTCGAGTACACCTACACTACACTGTTTGACGCAGTGAGAACAAGACCTAAGTATTCATTATCAGATTTAAATAACAACAAACACAGTGTCAAGCATATTACCAAAACACACTAGTGTTACAAGCACTACTATGCAGAATTATTTGATCGAGATGCAACAAAAAACAGTGAACGTCAACAACGTCCCTAAATCTTGACGCGACATCAACATAAAAACGGCACTTTTTTACTGCATTGCTTGTGTTCGAGCTTTAATATTTTTCTTAGGTGAATGGTACCCCCTGTATAAGCTGCATATCAAAAGAATGCGCTTTTTCTCAAGAATATTATGTTAATTTTTGGTCATGGAAAAATAGTTTTTGGTTATTGAATTTTGAATTCCAACGAAAATTTGACACCAAATTTTGTGCGTTTTTCTATAGATGTTTTCAGAAATTAGTAAATTTTGGTTATCTCCCCTGATTACGATGGGTCCCCCATTAAGGGGTAGACAGGTACCACAGACAGTACATTACTTACACTGATAAATTATTGAAAAAAAAAGAAACATTTCCTAGTTTTTTTTTTGTTTTCATTTTAAGACATGTACATTTTAAAAAGTTTAAATTGAGCTTTGGTATTTTTTTGTGTATTTTTTTTTATAAAATTGATAGGAATATCCAGAGAAATATGCTTCAGTGCAAGTAAATCTCATAGCATATTAAAATATTGATATTTCACAGAGTAATCACAAAACCTGAAATTGTAAGTATAATGCCCGGTGTTACTATCCGAATAAACAAATTGTCAACCTTTCTTGTGAATATACTCTTCATTGTCCCAATATACACAGGTACCTGTATACCCTTTCAAATATGCAGGTTAATCTTTAATCTAACTGAATGTGTAAAAAATCAACAAGTTTAACTGTTTTTAAACAAAACTGTTTTAATAAAAAAAATGATTTAAAAAAATTGATTACAAAGAAATGAAATGAACTTTCGTGGAAAAATAACCTAAAAAGGGACTAAAAACATTTGTGATTTGTATAGCGAGGTTTACCTGTCTTAAAATATAATTAATTCAAATACATAATCTCAAAAAGAATTTTAATAGAAAATGGAAAATAGGCGAATTCTCAGGAAGAATTTTAATAGAAAATGGAAAATAGGCGAATATGGCAAAGTGGCACATCAAAAAACGTCAGAATACACATTTTTGCAAGATTAGTATTGCAGGTGTTTCGCTTGAAAATTTTGGAAATACACGAATTTGAAAGGTTGAATGTCATAAATTTTTAAATGATTTTTTAAAATTCGTAATCATAACAATCTAAAGCTTCAGGGGAGCCCCCGTTTCAGATATTAAGATATTCAATCGAGGTAAATAAAACACATATGCAATACACATCACTGACTGAACGGAACATGTAATGACCATATTTGAAGCCGATGGGGAGCTCCCTTTTCAAAAAAGAAAATGCGATCGCTAGAAATGCACATTATGCAATACACCTAAAGCATTCTAAGCTGATGGAGGACCCTATATTTCAAAATTAGAGCAATACACATAAAACGTTCATAACCAAATAATGAAACTTGTAAAGAAATGAACCGACGGAACAGTAAATAATCAAAATAAAATTTAATCTTTAAAATATCTGTAGATAAATAGACCTTGATTTTACTTGTGTTTTTCAATTTTCAATTGCAAACGACCCAACTCCTTTACTCAAATTCCATAAATAAAAGTTCATTAAGTAAATCGACTGAATGCAAACAATCCATGAAAAGCATTGCCAGAGTAAAAAAATTCGATATTTCCTAAAGTCCCTGATGTGACAAACAGAATACAGAATCTTTACAAAAAATATATCCCTATTTATTTTTTTCTGATTTTTTTTTTTAATTCACAATAACTTATTTTACTCATCCCTAAAAGAAGAAATTCTATTCATAATCTTAAAGTTTTATGCTAATGAACTAGTACCTACAAATTGTACATTTTCAAAAGCATATTACTACACATAAATGTTAAATATCTGCCTTGAAACTTATTTGTTGCCATTTTGTCATCTTTAAGCTTTTCAACGACTCTATTGACATGTTTCTTACTTGTGGAATAAACAGGTAATTAACAATTTAATTACCCTACCTGTCCGGTACCATTCAATAATGAAGTAATCGAAAAAGCCGGAGTCAAATCTGTCTACCTGTGTAGGATTTAGTGTTCCGAATGTAACAAGATGGCGACCCCCATGATTTCATTTCTGAAAACGTCTATATGACAATAGACAATATTTATTGCGCAAACACATTTACAGTAAATGGTTATGGCATGATGAAAACAAACAATATCAATAACATAAAAAATCGACTGAACATATTATATGTAAGCTAATTTGAATGAATGTCATGATGTGACAGTGGTTTTAAATATTTGGAGTTACTGCGTTATGAATTTATTCTAAGTTGCCAACATTCTGACATAAATTTTATTGTTAATTTAAGTAAATTATATGAATTGCTATTAAGCAAATATGAGATTTCACTCATAGTTAAATGATAGTTTGGATAAGACTTATTAGTGTATTTTTTTAGTTTTTCTATGAATAATTTTCTTTGTGTTGAATAATGGGTGAATGTTGAGAAAAAATGGTATTCATCCTCAACATCAAGAGTGTTACATGAAATACAAACACGATTATTCCTTTCAGTATTATCATATCGACCTTTTTCTATGGCTAGTTTGTGTGCACTTAGGCGAAATTTACTGAGGATAGATCTGTCTAAAATGTTTTGATTTATATGTCTTTGCTATATTTTCCTGCCATTTTCTGCATGTTGAGGCTAGAAAATCGGGGAAAAAAATGCACAGTACCCCCAATTTTGGATTTCATATTCCAATAGGAAGGTTCACGAACCTCATTAGTGATGTCATAAAATCTAATTTACATATGCAAATTAGCATTTTTGGTTGGCAAAGTCGTAGTTGGACCACTAATTTTTTTATCTTTTGTAATTTTTTTATTACCCATCCGATTTTGGGTATGTAAAATGCGTAAAAAACTTCAAGATTTTCATATTTTTTCTGCCGATTTACTTTTTTAAAATTTCCTGTAGAAAATTTTGTATGTGGTTTTTAAAAATGTCAAAATTACCGAAATTTGTATACTTTACAAAAACGCTAATTTTATAGATTTTGAAAATAAATATATTTAAAAAAATAATACCCTGTAAAAGTGTAAACAGTCCAGAATTTCAATCAAAAGGAATTATCAAAATATCTCAATTTCGTGCGAGTGAATTGAAAATGACATTTTTATGACCCTAATCAATTATCACCATTTCTTGCCAACCAAATTTACCTTTCCAGGTCTGTGACGTCACGGCGAACCTTCCTATACATCTTAATGAGTTTTTCTTTTCTACAAATTATTTTAACCTTTAATTTGGTAACGTCCCACCTTAAAGACAAATTGTTGCAGAATATACTAGTATGTGTTCTTCTTATAATTGTTTTGTGTTTATTTTTGTGACTTTGTGTTGTGATGTAATCTGTATCTGGTTATAATCCTTGTTATTTGGATTCATGCCAATTGATTTGTCATGGTATCATACCCTCCCCCCTTTTGGATCCTTTTTGAGTGTACACGTCCTTCATTGTACCCTCGAGACTCATCATTAAGCTCACCAAAATTTGTTTGGACAGTTAAATG
This sequence comes from Modiolus philippinarum, assembly GCA_002080025.1. Taxonomy (NCBI): domain Eukaryota; kingdom Metazoa; phylum Mollusca; class Bivalvia; order Mytilida; family Modiolidae; genus Modiolus; species Modiolus philippinarum. The sequence goes on from MJUU01036001.1 coordinate 50,756, forward strand.
GTGCGATCCTTTTCATGTAGAGTTAAAAATACTAGCTTCTATCATCGATCGTGTTGTTGACGCAATATTATGGTCGAATCGGAAGCCTTCTGGTTTACTACATAAAAACGTCAATGACTGTTTGATATAATATGTACGCATTATTTGTATTAATATGTTGAAAACCTGAGTACCTAAATTATTAGATTCCACATTTTAACTTTAAATAGTGGATGTAGCTCGATCTACTTTCTGTTTGTGCAGAGAATTGTGGGATCAATCACGTGACATTTAACCAGCGCAAATATGATATAGGCTACACAGAATAAATTGATCTGTGACATTTGGTAGGTATGTGCATAGAGCAGAAAAGTCAATTTAAAAATTGCACCAGTGCGATATATAAAATAAGCTCAAAATCATCAAGATTGCACGTTTGCAGGTTCTGAAATGGAGAAAATAAATGGCAGCCATTTTATGACAACGCCTTTGTGGTTCAGTAACTTTTTCAATACGATGTTTTGATCGACCAAGAAATACTTTTACCAATCATGTCATCTTTATCTGACATGGCCAGTCATGTAAAATTGCAAAAGATTTAAATTCAAAGCAATGAAGACAACTAAATCAGGTGTTGGAAATGGAAGTCTAAATGTGCCATGAATATTTGAGGTCACTATGCATGTTCTCAATACATTTTAGTCTGCATATACATTAATAAACATAATTCTTGCTGCGTTCACACATACATGCATATGATTTGAATGAATTATAGAAAATGGCGCGATATCCAAAGTAAACATTTGTAAATATTACAAAAATTAGATATGATAACGTACGTATACTAACCCTCAGTCCACTAGGTTCCCGTGAATGGCAACGTTACGTTATTTTATACATAAACAAAAATATTGTAAAAATGAAGATAGAATACGTCGTTTTTGGGGTGTAAGGATACACTGTATTGGCAAACGATACATATTGTACCTGCATGCATTACGATACATATTTCGATATTCTACCTGCATTACGATACATATCACGATACAGTTTACTTTTGTGACAGGACAGCCTATCTGCGTTGTAGTAGGTAGTAGATATATAGCCAGTAAAATCGACTGAGCTAAAGGAATATTTCTTTAGCTCATTCGGTTAGGTGCACGTGGCTGGCTGAAGTGCTAGAGGTCCCGGATTCGATCCCCGATGGTGACATTAGTCAATTTTGTAAGGAGATTCATGCTCTCCGGTTACACTTTTTTGTCCTGTGAACTCCGCTGCCATTACAACTGAAGGTGCTTATGACATCGCCGAAAAACACAGGAGATTGAAGTAATAAGAATAAATTGAATGATTTTTTCTAAAAACGTAAAGTATTTTATATTTTGCAATAGAAAAAATGCTTCCAAAAGAATGAAAGAAGGCACATAATATTTTTTTAGTGCACATGTAATCAGAGCTGTATCGTTCGTATCGTAAGGGGCCTTTCCAATATAAAACCGAACCGTCATAAAAAATACCACGATTTCAGTACATATGGTGAATCATTTCCCCCTTAGTTGTTTTCTAGATATAGATTTAGTTTCAGTCAACATTACTATTTTAGTACTTTGTCACATGATAATAGTGACATAGGGTCTGTAAGTCTGGTCACATGACCAATGGGAATGAATGAGAAACTTGTTTCCCGGGTAGTACTGTGGGGGAATGGTGGGGTTTTCGCTTCACAGATCAATTAAATTAACCATGGAATTCATTTTCTATGAACCAGGATATTTTTAAATAAATGAATATGACCTTTATTTCCTTAACTTGGGTAGAAATTAATTAAAAATCATGATTTTCTTGAAGCCCCATAGTCTAGCTGTCAACCAGGCTCTTCCAGCTATGGTTGATATCCCAATGTAAAGCGTCTAATCAATCCCGACTTGGTGACATTGACAAAAATATCCCGGAAGTGAAATTGGTTGACTGATTGACTGTGCATTCTGCATAGTGACGTCATAAGTTTCCAGATTTATAAAGTGAAAGTAGAATGAGACTTACAAACCCTATTGCAGTGCTTGAAGTCTTCCGCTTTGTACTTGCTGAAGATGATTTATAGTATAACTATAGTATAACTAGTGAATATCAATAAAACTGTCATGAGTGCCGAACAACGCAGAAGAATTAAAAGAGTTGCGGAACTTTGTTCCACAACGAGTTTAATCCACTGCGTTGATTGACACGAGTGACATTTTTATTGATATTCATGATGGTCGATTAGTTACGCTTTTTATTATATACTTTTCTACTCAAATAGGGAGATGTTAGATGCGGATATATAGAATCCACAATCGCATCGAGTGAGAAACGACATTTCTACACTAGAGATAGTTAAATTTTCAAATATTTTAAACACGATGCTTGCCGAGCGTTTAAAATATTTGAAAATTTATAACTATCGAGAGGTAGAAATGTCGTTTCTCATGAGATACGGTTGTGGATTTTATTTCTCTAATGATTTCAAGAAGATTTTTAACAAAAACATGACCCCCCCTCTTCTGATGATCCGAAATAAATGTGTTCTTTGGAAGTGACGTCATCAGAATGGTAAAGTCGGAAAACGGCAAACATATTTGACGTCATAATTGAATTTCATCCAATCACTTGCCGAGAACAATATTCTCTCTAGAGAGGAGAAACATATTTCTCCAACTGCTCAGGAAACGTGAAAACAGGACAGAAATTAGAGAATATTTTTTTCATTTCAATATGCCAGTTGTTTACTTGACGACGACATTGAAGAGATATTGTGACGTCGCTCCATTAAGATGTTATTCAGTGACTAGAAATCCTTTATTTTCACCGGTGACAATATGACATTTATTAAACTGAGAAAACTCGATAAATCAACGCTCTTTATAATAATAATAAAATATATCTTATTGGACAAGTTCCACTTAATGTTGTAAATGGCCATGGATGTAAAATTATTTTTATCCATTTTATCATGTTTATTTATGACTTTAATTTGAAGTTAAGAACCACAGTAACATATGACTGCAGGAAAACACAAAATTTTTATGTTTGATTGAGCAGAGACATACACATGTATATGTTACAATTATATGTCTCTGTTGGAAGTGAACTTAAATTTCATCGCATAATTTACATCTTTTGAATTGGAAAAATTTTCATTATATTTAATAATGCGCGAATATAAATCAGGCAAATTTGAAAAGGGGGGTTCCAATCGGCTCGGCACGAAATTTTTTGGGGTTTTTCTAAGTAAAACATCAGGATATTCATTAAAAATATATGATTTTCCATATAAAGGGGGTCCAACCCCTGGAACCCCCCTTGGATCTGCCAATGTAAATCACATCATTCAGAAAAAATATCTTCACATGTGTACTATAGGGAGAGTAAAATTCCCTTAAGTTAAAAATTATATAGCCTTTCTGAGACGCATTGAGGTTGTGTGTGTTGGAAATGCAATAAACCGGAAATGTATCTGAACCTGAAAGTATCAGGAACATCACAAAAGATGTTACATCAATCCAGGAATGAAATGATCTCTAAAACAATGGATAGTGATTACATGTATCAATTCATGAAAAATGTTTTCCACCAAAAAGTTTTATGTTGCAATTTGGACTATTAGATACAAATTGAATTCCAAAGACCGTCTTCCAGGTTAACCGACAAAAAAAATAATTACTGATATGACAATATTTTTTACTACACACAGGGTATTTTACAAGTATCAACACAAAAAAAATCACTTCTAGCAAAAAGTTTTTTGATTCAAATAATTTGACATACCATTAGGCATTTGGGACTATTGAATACGAATATGAATTTCAAAGATCATCTTCGAATCGACAGATTAACTGACAAAAAAAATCACAAAAAATATGTGAAAACAAAGGATGATACCAAAACATGCAAAATGACCATACTTTTACTGCATTTTACAATAATCAATACACATAAAATAATTTCCAGCAAAAGGTTTTTTGATGCAATGTACTTTGACATACAATCTGGGACTATTGGACAAGAAATGAATTTCTAAATTGAATTTAACTGACAAAAAAATCACAAAAATGTGTAAAACAAAGGGTGCATGATTACCGATATGACAATACCTTTACTACATTTTACATCAGTTTCAACACATGAAAAATCATTTCTAGCAAAAAGTTTTTTGATGTTACTTTGACAACCATTTGGGACTATTGGACATGAAAATGAATTTCAAATCCAGGTTACTGTCAGACAAAATAAATCACAAAAATTTGTAAAAGCGAATGTTGATTACTGAAATGACAATTACCTGCATATGTACTACATTTTACAAGTATCAACATTTAAAAAAATCCTTTCAACACAGTTATACTTTTTCTAAAGCTAACTAACTAAGAATATTTTAAAACTCGTCAGAAAAAAACTAACATAAAATTTAACTGTATATATATATGTATAGTTGGCAAATTTGTATCAAAACACTTCTTTCCTGCTTCAATATCAAAAAGAAAACAATATGACAGATGTCACTGAATTGTTATATCTCAACGAATCTTGTAGCTGCTTGACAAAAATTGTGTTTACATGGGATTAACGATAACCTTCCAATCTCATGGTAATTATGGCGGATTTCCTGGATCATTATCAATGATTATATTTGCAATAGACCATTTGCCAGTTCTGCGATCAACAGAATGAATTTAGCGAAACCCAAAAGGGAGGTAACTTTTTGAAAAATCTCAAGGGGACAGAATGGTTCCCTGCTTGTGAAAAACAACCAAAAAATAAAGCATTTTTAATTAAACGTAATGATAGTTTAATCTTTGGCAGACGTTGAGCCGAAAACATAATTCAAACCCCAATCCCCAATAGCACTTACCATTCTTCAAAGTGCTACTTGTTTCATGAAAAAAAATAAACAAACTGTACTAGCTTGAACTATCTTCTCATTGAGTAGGAACATATTAAAAAATCGAAAATATGCTAACTTACTGCAGAATATCATAAATATTGTGTATGGAACTACTTTGTCCAGGATGGCTTAGCACGAAGACCGTACTTTAAAACAAGTGTGCATGTTTAATGTTTGTTTGTCCGGTGTAGGAGTAATTTCCCTTTCAAGGTATGACCAAAAACCACAAAATTTGACTAGAACTTGCATGGACCTTAATTAATTGGCAAATCATCTATTCTTCAATGAATATTCGAATATCCCTCTAGTAACATTTATAACCATTATAACAACTCCTTCAGAACTCCTGGGTTGTTCGGGTTTCGGGAAACAAACAAACAATATTTTATTTTACGCCTTATGTCTGTTTGTTAATTTGCAATAATATATAATTATATAATTCTAAACTCTGTTTCACTTCCCTTAGATAATGGATTTTGCATTCTCCTGACTGCTTTTCTGTATATTTCGGCTCTAAATTTTGCATGACTTTGTATAAATATTGTACACTTCTAAATTCGGTTATTACTTATTAACAAGTCATATACTTTTGAGGAAAAACAAATTTTTGGAAATCTCTATAATGTTTAAATGGAAAATATTTACCGCGCGATTGTCGAGAGTAGACTACTCTGACATGGGTAGTGTCATCTTTTACCTGTTGACAGGCGATCCAGTATTAACCAAATGTATATTGCCTATCAGTTAAATTTACCTGCCTGTTCGCCCTCAAAATAGAAAAACCCAACACTTAGAATTTTTAACTTGTCTCACCGAAGGGGACTTTAGGTTTGCACTATGTTAGTCCGTCCGTCAGTCCATCACACTCAGTTTTCCGGACATTTTTCCCATACTATAAAAGATATTTATCTAATATTTGGTATGTAAGTCTACAACCCTGAGTTTCAGATCAAGTTTGAGTTTGGTTCAGGTCCATTGATTTTGGACGGAGTTATGGGCCTTTGACTTAGAAATTTTTGGTGAAATATAGGTTTTCCGGACTTTTTTCTAAATTGTTCCAAATATGAAACTAATATTTGCTATGCAAGTCTACCACTATGAGTTACAGATCAATTTCGAGTTTGTTCCGGTTCATTGATTTGGACGGAGTAATGGGCCTTTGACTTAGATAATTTTGGTAATATATAGGTTTTCCGGACTTTTTTCTAAATCCATCCAGATATGAAACTAATATTTGCTATGCAAGTCTACCACTATGAGTTACAGATCAAGTTCAAGTTTGGTTCCGGTCCATTGATTTTGGACGGAGTTATGGGCCTTTGACTTAGAAAATTTTGGTATTTAATATAGGTTTTCCAAACTTTTCTCTAAACCTTTCCAGATATTAAGCTAATATTTGCTATGTGAGTCTACCAGCATGAGTAACAGATCAAATTTGAGTTTGGTTCCATTCCATTGATATTTGATGGAGTTATGGGCCTTGGACTTAGAAAATTTTGGTAAAACAGTCAGGGGAACTACTGGTGCAAGTGATTTTTAAATCACTGTTATAAGTAATTTTAGAGCTCTTTTCACAAAATTCCAAATTGTGTATAAAATCTAGAATTACTTAGATGGTTTACTTATTAGATTGGTTGTAGCCATTCCATATGATGAAATAGTATGTGTGACATCTCTTAAGTGTATGTTTGTAAAGAAATCAATGACATACTTAGAGAAATTTGAGATTTTGTGAAGAATTTTTTATTTTTAATGCCATTTTCAACACTGCTTTACCAATTTAAAAAGAATTTTCTGACCACATGTGATAATTTTCCTATGAACTTCAATCCTTCAACTTTATATTAAAGCATTAAAAAAGTGGTATTGGGGGGCAAAAAACAGGTATTTGCAGGGCCTGAAGACAGCTGGGGTCTACAAAAAAATATAACCTGTAACAGTGAGTTTTCCTTAAAAATTTTTAAAAATCATTGTGAACAGTGATTTAAATTAAATCAGCACTCACGATCACATTGACTTATATCATCTGACATCATTTTAAACTGACAAAATATTAATCTTCAGTATTTTATGACAAATTCTAGGCCATTTGCAGGACCAAGACAATGAGAATACCCATGTTTAGGGGTGAAAAAACTTTCATAGCTGTTTTCAGTGATTTTTGTAATCACTTCATACAGTAATTTTAGTAGTACATCAAGGGGAGCAAATCTTACTTCTCATGTTTAATTTGTACAGGTGATTATAAAATCACTTATTCCAGAAGTTCCCCTAACTGTAAAATATAGATTTTCCGGACTTTTTTTCTAAACTGTTTCAGCTGATATTTGCATTGTTAGTCAACCACTAAGAGTTGCAGATCAAGTTTGAGTATGGGTTGGGTCCATTGATTTTTGATGGAGTTATGGGCCTTTGGCTTGGAAAACTTTTCTTCTTTAACTATTTTTGCTACTATAACAAAGAATTATTCCACCAGAAGGGGACTTCTGTATTGCCTTGCAATAAGACCCACACTTGTTGTTTATATTTTTAGCTAATTACACTAACCTGAACTTTTAGTGTGAGCTATTGTCATCACTTAGTGCCGCCATCCATCCATGGGTCCTCTGTTGGTTGTCTGTTACCTTTTCACATTTTCATTATAACTACTCTGAAACCACTATAGCAAATTCAACCAAACCTTACAGGAATGATGTATGGAAGGTCTTCAACAAAGATTGCTCATTTCATTACAATCCAGCAAAAAACATGGCCACCACAGTACTTATATTTAACATTGAACCACATGGGAAAACATCATTTTCATAATCTCCGCTGAAACCACTGAACAAAATTCAACCAAACTTTACAGGAATGATGTACGGGAGGTCCTTTACAAAGATTGCTGATTTTGTTCCAACCTGACAAAACACATGATTGCCAGTGCGGAACTGATATTTAACACTGGCCCCTATTGGAAAAACATCATTTTCTTCTAAAACCATTGGAGCAAATTCCACCAAACTTTACAGGAATGATGCATTGAAGGTCGCTCATTTCATTCCGATTTGACTAAAAACATGGCCTCCAGTGGGGAACATAAGTTTAACATTGGCACTATATATGGCATAAAATCACATTTTTATCAACTCCGTTGAAACCACCGCACTGAAGCAAATTTGATCTAACTTTACAGGAATGATTAAGGAACATCCTTTACAAATTATGATTGCTCATTCCATTCATATCAAACAAAAAATGGCTGCCAGTGCAGAACTGTTTATCATTGGACCCCATGAGAAAAACATTTTCATCATGTTCATCCCCTCTTCTTAAACGATTCAAGCAAATTCAGCTGAACTTTACAGGAATGAATCATTCAATGATGTCCATTGTGTGGAAGGTCCTTCACAAAGATGTGCAATGCCCACAAATTAACATGTATCATACTATGAACAAATATGAAAATGGTATAGTTTGCCACAATTAACCTGATTAAAAGGTAAAAATGCACAAAATGTACAAATTATAAAACAACTAAAAACGACAAATGGGATATGTCATTTGAAATTGTTTTTTAATTTGTACATGTTTGTGTATTTTTACCTTTTAATTGTGGCCACTATACAATTTCTATATATGTTCTTTACAAAGATTGCTCATTCGGTTTGGATCCTACAAAAACATGGCCAATAACGAGGAACTTAAATCAATATAATATTGGACCATATGGGAAAAACATTATTCTAACATGGCTCTAGTAAATCGTCAAGCAGTATAATACTTGATTACCATATATATTTCGCACATGTGCAAACGGTATCGGAATAAGAGTAAAGGGGACGCAAAACAACCATGTTTTTGATTTTGTTTGTCTTAATTTGTGAAGGAAATAAATGTTAAGCATGTTTTATAACTGAATCATGCCATTCAGACACGTAAATGTGTATTGTTTGGCTTTTGATTTGGATTTTGAACTTGCATCTGTTTCAA
>MJUU01036002.1:8074-34886 GCA_002080025.1 Modiolus philippinarum
AAGTGCCTGTGATTGTACCGTATATTTACACACTTGACATTGATTTCTATTTCTGTGCTTTGTATCTGTCTAGCGTCATTGTTTTGTGGGGGTCTTTTGTGTCTGGCGTCATTTTTTTCTGTGTTCTCGTTTTGGCCATGTCTTTGGACTTCGATTTTTGTAAATTTCACTCCTTTGTTCCTTCGGTATTCTACTGCCATTGTTTGACAACAAAACACAAGGAGTCACAGCTACATCACATGAAAATATTCAAGCTGTAATATCCTTTACCGGATGGATCATTAATCGTGCTTCAGAAAGGATGGTTCCAGTTGCATGGGTTTAAAGAGAGTGTAGTTACAGTGAATTTGGTTGATTTTTTGCATTTATTCAGCATGATTGTTTTTTTTTTCATAAATAGGGGGTCCATAAGCCAGATCCTCCCTTCTTGTTCTACCAATGCCATCTTCCTATTGTCCCTGATAAATACTGACAAACAAAGGGAAGGCCTACAGTATACAACAGTTTTTCAGCGAGTGAATTCAGCTTCGCTTCCACATAGGTTATACCTATCCTCATATTAAAAAGTCAGATCAGTAAAAGATAAATAAACAATAATTAAGTAGCTTTGTGAATGACAGATAATTCGGTCTAGCATCACCCGTATGGCAATACATGAATAATCATTTTCTTCTGGTCTCCCTTTCCAGTTATCATGGTTATTTTATATCGGAAAACAACCCTTGTGCAGTTTCGATTACAATTGATTAAATTCAATGGGCGAGACTTACTGTAAGATCTGCCTAGATTCTGGAATAATTCTTCAGTATTCACGCTAATTGTTGGCATTTTTCCTTTTCCACATGCAAATCTTCGATGATGAAATCTTGTTTTATTTTCCTACCTCCAAATTTGGAGAGTCTTTTGGGTAAACCTAAATTATGCATAAATATTATTATTCCAATTTGTGTTTACTTCAAAAGAACATTCAGCTCTTTGTTTTAAGTATTCTAACCATTTATTATTGAAAGATTCATATCATCTAAGTAATTTTTTATGGATAGATAACTTCACAATATCGATGAAACAAGTAACTGGATTGATAATTGCACGGAGTAAGCTTTATCAATTTAGCATCTCCACTAATAAAAAATATCCCTACTTTCGGTTTGAAAGTGTGGTGTTATTATTTGTCGAAGAAATGTTTTCTTTGCTAAAAAGAGTACTTTGATTGTTTGCACAGGTAAAAAAAGAAATGGCGAACAAAGTTTCCATCTAACACACATACCTTATCTAAGAGATAGCCAATGTACCAAGAAAAGACAGAACACTAAGTAAGTAAGTAAGTGTTGTGAAACTGAGATATAAAGGTAGCCTAACTCGTTGAGTTAGGGAAGATCTTCTTTGGCTCAATTGGTTAGAGCGCTGCCTTCAGATCTCGACGTCGTGGGTTCGATCCCCACCAGTGCCATGTGATTTGACCATCCTTGTTATTTCACAACATTGGCGCTGCAAGCACTTACTACCGGTGGAAACTGGGTATCCTGAGGTGAAAATCTGCCAGTTAAGTCACCCGAGATGACAGTGTTAATGTAAATATGTATATATGTAAATAGTTGTGTGATGAAGGCAGAGAGGTTCCGAGTGAGGTCACATTCCACTCGGTGAGTGAGCCATATGCCACTCAGGTGTTATCAGGATGTTTCCAGTAGTAAGAACCTGCGGTTCTCAGCAGGATGGTCACACCCCTAAAAGAGAAAAGGGGGAGGGGTGTAGTGAAACTGAGATATAAAGGTAGCCTAACTCGTTGAGTTAGGGAAGATCTTCTTTGGCTCAATTGGTTAGAGCGCTGCCTTTAGATCTCGACGTTGTGGGTTCGATCCCCACCAGTGCCATATGATTTGACCATCCTGGTTATTTCACAACATAAGTAAGTAAATTTTATTTAGAGTCGGTACATACATGTATACTAAAACAACCTATTACCGTGCCTAATACCGTGGTATTTACAATATGCGCGGTTCTTCTCTTTTATTCCATTTAGTACTGTTTTTACTGACTCTTAACAGACAGAATTTTTTGTACAGTAGAAGATACGTAAACATTGAGATATTAGCCAGATATGTTTGTAATTTTCGCTACGTGTCCGTGGTTTTTTCTATAAAGTGAAAATTAATACTTCCGGTCAAATCTGCGCATGCATGGTTAAAAATAGCTCCTAAAAACCCAGAAGGGGAAATTTCTTTTTGATCCCTATTTTAGGAAATGGAAAAGTCGGTGACATGAAATATTTTTTTCTTCGGTTGCTTGTAAAAGAATTATATGGTATTTATACATAAATAAGCTAAGAAATTCCATTTGAAATACAATGTAAGACAGTTTTTGACTATTTTTTAGGTAAGTCAATGAGTTGAGTATGTGATATAGTTATCTAATTGAAAATTAAGTATTACATAAAAATTACAATTTTAAAAGTCCTAGATATTGTTTAAAGGAATTTGATAATTTTATAAAATTTCAAACATTCTATAATATTCTAAATGTAAGATTTTTTTTAAAAGATTTATCATTAGTTGAATATAAAATGTTAATTTGACAGTGTTATATTACTTACAATGGCGAGTAAGTAATTACTAAGTAATCATTCACTTTGGACATACCAAACATACAAATGTTATGTATATTCAATTTATGCAAAGATATACAAATAGATTTTCCAAAATACCACGGTAATAGGTCAAGGTCAATTTTCTTAGAAAAATAATTTTAACCGCATCAATTAGACTGTACTGTGTTTTGTGAAATGAAGGAATTACTTGAGAATGTCTGTGAAGAAAGCATAAATAATAAGGTATCCAACAATTATAAACTTTTTAATTCTAGCTCAGCAATAACAAGATATAGATATACAAACAATCTTGGTACCACGGTAATAGGTTGTTCCAGACTATATACGGATAAAGTGAAGAATATGAACACAATACTAGTACTACCAGTATTGTGCAATACTGGTAGAAAATTTTATACCAGTATTGTATGCAACAATACTGGAATTACTAGTATTGTATTGTTTACAATACTAGTTGTACTAGTATTGTGTTTTTTACAATACTAGTTTTACCAGTATTGTATTTTTTACAATACTGGAAATACCATTATTGTAATTTTTTACAATACTAGTTGTACCAGTATTGTGTTGTAAACAATACTAGTTTTTCCAGTATTGTTCTATATACAATACTAGTCGTACCAGTATTGTATGGGGCACAATACTGATAATACCAGTATTGTATATTTTCACAATACTAGTTGTACCAGTATTGTGTTGTTCACAATACTGGTATTACCAGTATTGTAAAACTTACAATACTGGTATTACAGATATTTATTAAAACCGGTAAAACCAGTAATGTTACTGTTTACAATTCTTTTATTTTAAGTAAATGTATATTGTGGGTGACAATACTGGTCAATCAATGTTGCAAATCGTTTTTGGAAGGGTTACGACTAACAAAAAGTATGGAATCAAATGATTACAGGCATATTTTCTCTTCATTTCGTAATTGAATTAAGCAGGTCCTTTCGTCATTTTAGGAATCTAAATAAGTAGTGTAAATATAAAGTTTTGCATGATTTCAAAATAATTTTATTGCAAAATCCTTTAAATTCCATAAAAATTCATGTTATACTGATTTGATATATATCATTTTTTTTAATTTTACTCATTGTGGAATTAATTGATTCATATTTTGGGTTATAACATTTCTTTTTTATTTAAATCTATTTTGAAAAAAAAAACCATTACACAGTATCCAAAATACTACTAGTGTCTACAATACTGGAAATACCAGTATTTTCCAGTATCATCCAGTATCTGCAATACTGGTTGTACCAGTATTTCCCAGTATCTTCCAGTATCTGCAATACTAGTTGTACCAGTATTTTCCAGCATCTTCTAGTATCTGCAATACTGGTTAACCTGTATTTTCCAGTATCTTCCAGAATTGCACAGTACTGGTACACATACTAGTATTTTCCAGTATCTTCCAGAATTGCACAATACTGGTACACATACTAGTATTGTGCAATACTGGTATTACTAGTATTGTGTTCATATTCTTCACTTTATCCCATATATACATATAACAAATTAACATGAGCTCTGTGGAACTCTTAAAGCGACTATAACAACTTTTTGCTTTTCTGCACTGGGCACGAGGAGAACCAATTTCTTTGCAAACTAAAGTAGATTGGATTCTTGAGCATCGTCCCTTGGTGCCTCCTGCAGTTAAGCCATAGTTTGGTTGAATTGGTTCCACTTTATTATCATTATTATTACTATTTTATTTTGTCATGTATGTTTAGGTAATGACGTGAACTGAATTGTTATGTTGATATAATTTTAGAGGTTTAACAATACAGTGATGAATCGGGAGAATAGATCGCAATGTTCATAATACCTGTATTGTATTGCCAGCTTTGAATCGTGATACCTAATATTAGTTTTAGCAGGTGAATATGGGTGATATTTTACTCTAAACATGCAAAGAAATTTAACAAAAGTTTTGAACTATAATGAAATAAGCTAATTGTTAATGTTCAAATAATTTCTGCTAATTAATTTAGCAGAGTTTTCATTTCTGATGAATAATTCTAATCAGTTCTTGACATTTAAAAAAAAAAATATCCAAAATTTCTAATCAAATTGGGCTGATGATACATATCGCAATAGTATTGTATCATCTTTAGATATCATGATACGTATTGCATCGTGAAATTCCTCACGATGCTCAGGTCTAATAATTTTATAACAATTATGTATGTTATTGTCATTTGCCCCTTGTGGGCCCTGATTTGGTCAATAAAAATATTCTATTCTATTCTATTCTATTCTATTCTATATTCTATTCTATTCTATTATTCTATTCTATTCTATTCTATTCTATTCTATTCTATTCTATTCTATTCTATTCTATTCTATTCTATTCTATATTCTATTCTATTCTATTATTCTATTCTATTCTATTCTATTCTATTCTATATTCTATTCTATTCTATTATTCTATTCTATTCTATTCTATTCTATTCTATTCTATTCTATATTCTATTCTATTCTATTCTATTCTATTCTATTCTATTCTATTCTATTCTATATTCTATACTATTCTATTATTCTATTCTATTTTCTATTCTATTCTATTCTATTCTATTCTATTATATTCTATTCTATTCTATTCTATTCTATTCTATTCTATTCTATTCTATTCTATTCTATTCTATTCTATATTCTATTCTATTCTATTATTCTATTCTATTTTCTATTCTATTCTATTCTATTCTATTCTATTCTATTCTATTCTATTCTATTCTATTCTATCATTTCACGGTCTAGTGAGCATGTTGAGTTTTTCTGATTAGGTCAGTTTCTCTGAGTTACCACAAGTGGTAGGTCAATGATACTTGGTATATGGGTTGGTCTTGGGTAGTACATGACGGTCTGTCATATAATTTTTGTCCTTGACCTCAATTTCACGGTTTAGTGAGCATGTTAAGTTTTTGTGATTAGGTCAGTTTCTCAGTAACTACAAGTGGTAGGTCAATGATATTTGGTATATGGGTTGGTCTTGGGTAGTACATGGTTGTCTGTCATAAGGCTTTTGTCCTTGAACTCAATTTCACGGTCTAGTGAGCAAGTTAAGTTTTTCTGATTAGGTCAGTTTCTCAGTAACTGTAAGTGGAAGGTCAATGATATTTTGTATATTGGTTGGTCTTAAGTAGTACATGGCTGTCTGACATATGGCTTTTGTCCTTGACCTCAGTTTCACAGTCCAGTAAGCATGTTAAGTGGTAGGTCAATGATATTTGGTATATGGGTTGGTCTTGGGTAGTACATGACAGTTTGTCATATAATTTTTGTCCTTGACCTCAATTTCACGGTCTAGTGAGCATGTTAAGTTTTTGTGATTAGGTCAGTTTCTCAGTAACTACAAGTGGTAGGTCAATGATATTTGGTATATGGGTTGGTCTTGGGTAGTACATGGCTGTCTGTCATATGGCTTTTGTCCTTGACCTCAATTTCACGGTCTAGTGAGCAAGTTAAGTTTTTCTGATAAGGTCAGTTTCTCAGTAACTATAAGTGGTAGGTCAATGATATATTGGTACGGGTTGGTCTTGGGTAGTACATGGCTCTCTGTCATATGGCTTTTGTCCTTGACCTCAGTTTCACAGTCCAGTAAGCATGTTAAGTTTTTTTTCTGATGAGATCAGTTTCTCACTAACTGTTTATTGTAGGCTAATGATATTTGGTACATTTCATCTCATGTAGTACATAATAGTTTGCTATATTTTCTGCCTGTGACCTCAATTTCATGGTCGAGTGAATATGTTAAGTTTTTCAGAATATCAGTGGAAGGTCAATGATATTTGGTATGTGGGTTGATCTTTTGTAGTACATGACAGTCTGCCAATATTACTTCTCTCTGTGACCTCAGTTTCATGGTCTAGTGAGCATGTTAAGTTTTTCATAATAATCTATCAATGGTAGGTCACTGATGTGTTGAAAATAGGTTATCTTGTGTAGTACATGACTGACTGTTATATGGGCTACTGGCATCTACTGCCTTTTATATGGCTTTTGATCATATTTTTAGCTCACGTGGCCAAAGGCCATGCGAGGTTTTGCCATCACTTGGCATCCGTCGTCCGTCGGTCTGTCCATTAGACAAGCTTATATATAATCCCATTGGGTTCCTACGATAGACCGTTATATATATATATATATATATATATATATATATATAAAGATTTTAAACATCCTTGTTAATGACCCAGACTAAAGTTATACCAACCAAGCAATACCTAAGAAACTCTTCTACATAAAATCAGTTAGAACAGGTAAAAGTGGAATGTCGCCCCTGAAAAAAGGAGGACAATTATTCCCAGATAACAAACAAAAAGCAAATATTTTAAATGAACGATTCCAATCAGTTTTCACTACTGAATTTATAGACAATAAACCAGACAAAGGAGAAAGTCACCATCCAACTTAACCATCACTCAATATTATTTCACCTAGTATTAAGAAACTACTTAGCAGCATAACGCCATATAAACAAGGCTAGTGGCCCTAACAACATCAGTGGCAGAGTAATAAAAGAAAAATTTTACAAGACATCACAGCACCCATACTCACCACCATATTTCAAACATCTTTGAAAACCGGCTTCATACCATCTGACTGGAAACACGCCAACATAGCACCAGCTTACAAAAAAGGAGAAAAATATAATGCAGTCAACTACAGACCAATCTCTCTTACATGTATTAGTTGCAAAATTATGGAACATTACCAAACACATTCTTAGCCACCTCAAAAACAACAAAATACTATACAACTTCCAGCACAGATTCAGACATTCATGATCATGCGAAATCCAGTTACTCTCACTTGTTCACAAATTAGACAAAAACACACTTAGAGACTTAATTATAATGGCCTTTGCCAAAGCATTTGACAAAGTTCCACATCAACATTTATTACCGGTATACAAACTAAAATACTATGGAATCAAACATGAAACATTAAAATAGATATATGCTTCTCTGTCAAACCGCACACAAACAGTAGTCCTTAATGGAGAGTCATCAGACCTTGCCCTTGTTACATCTTGGGTAACACAAGGAACAGTTCTGGGTCCAGTCCTATTCTTGGCATACATAAACGATCTGCCAGAATATTTGAAACACAGTACACTAAGGCTGTTTGCTGACAATAGCATCTTCTATGAATGCATACAATCCCAGAAGGATTGTGATTGCCTCTAGGAATATTTGAATGTCGTGCAGCACAGTGGGAAGCAGACTGGGTGATGGCTTTCCAACCAGACAAATGTACAGTATTATCTGTCATTACATAACTGCAAGAAACTCTTCAAACACAAATACATCTACACAATCATACATATTTGCAAAATATTTAGGTCTTACTCTACAATCAGACCTTAAATGGAACCAACACTTAGGCCTTACTCTACAATCAGACCTTACACATTACCAACACTATCAGCAATGTCTTGGTAACATAAAAGTCTTGGTTTTCTAAAATGCAATCTAAAAACAGCCAATAAAAATATTAAATCACAGGCATACCTAACCCTTGTCCAACTCAAACTGGAATATGCATGTTCAGTTTGGGACCCCCACACAGTTGAACAAACTTCAAGTATTAAAATGGTCTAGCAGCCAGTGGCAAGATATGCCTGTAACCAATACCATTATACAAACAGCGTCTCAAACATGTTGAATAACACTTAAAGAAAGACAACTCAAAACATGACTTGTAATGTTTTATAAAATTATCCACCATATAGTTGTAGTTCCATCTACATTTCTTATTCCAACTGTTACAAGAACCCGAAAATATCACCCATTTACATTAAGACACATACAGGCTTCAAATGATTTTTACAAATTTTCATTTTTAGCTCACCTGGCTAAAGCCAGGGTGAGCTTTTGCCATCACTTGGCGTCCGTCGTCCGTCGTCCGTCGTCCGTCCGTCCGTCCGTCCGTCCGTCGTAAACTTTTCTTTAAAAATCTTCTCCTCTGAAACTACTGGGCCAAATGAAACCAAACTTGGCCTGGATCATCACCAGGGTATGTAGTTTAAAAAATGTGTTCGGTTAGTCCGAGGACCAAACAACATGGCCGCTGTTACTAAAAATAGAACGTAGGGGTAGATTGCTGTTTTTGGCAAATAATTAACTCAAAAACCGTAGCAGATATCAAAAATCTGACAAAGGGTAAAAATGATCAGAATGACAAGATCTACCCGCCGTGCAATTTTGAAGAAAATCAGATAACCCATGTTGGAGTTATTGCCCCTTTTCCGTAAAATTTTCAAAATTTTAATATTTTTAATTTTTTATTAGGAAAACTATAACAGATAGAAGCCAACTTGAAATTGCAAAAATGTTCAGCATACCANTATAAACTTGGTGTTAGAATATCCTTCTACATTCATTCACTGTTTTAATATCTACATTATTACACAATATTTTAATGTAAATCATCAAGTACCGCAACTACAATATTTTCTCTTATAAGTTGCTCTTGGAATGTCATCATGAGCATGTAATTTACTTTGTACATAGCTGCATAATTGGAACTTTCTTTGCATAAGTTTGTTATGTTTCTATTTCGCAAATGAGATTACACATTTTGAGTACATCAATATTTTTTACAAACAAACCGCTCTTTTCATTGGCAGTGTGACGGTAGATCATGCTTACCCTTCTGGAGCACCTGCTGATATCTCCAGATTTTGAGAGAATTCATCCGGCTAGTTTTGTTTTGAAGCGTACTTGTTCATTTTCGCTTTGCCATGTCGTCTCCATTTGTAACATCTTCTCGTGTTTTGGGGATTTTTTATTTGCCACTTTTCTCTCTGTTTACTTCGGTATTCGTTTAACGATGTATTTAGAGTATAAGATCTTTTAATGAATGTCTAAAAAGGAAGGCTGGACCTATCGACAAAAGATGCCAAGTGATTCCAAAAGCTCACCCTGACTAATGTTTGTCAAGCTAAATAAGGACAATCCCAGAAATACTATGACTTATTTTTGCTCCATTGATCAAGCAGTGAGGGGCACCTGATATGCATTTAACCACAGTGCTCAATACCAAACCTGGCATATCATGGATCCGCCGTGGACTTGACGTACGAATTATCAAAAGTAATCAACAATTCCTCCCTTTTGGTTTTTTAGTGGGTTGGAGCTATAATTATTTTTTTCGTAACAAGCCCCTGTGGTCGGAGTCGGCCCCTAAATAAAGAGTAATCAAGTTCAGTAAAATAAACATCATCCTAGTATACTCAACAAGTGTGGTAATCAGATGTGGATTCTTAAAAACTCGAAAGATTTTTTTCTTTAATATCTCTCTTCAAATGAACTTAACAATTGCAACAATGTCAAAACATTTGATTTTAGCTCTACCACGTGATAAGTTGAAAGTCAGTACTACGGGATTTGATACATCAGTCTTTCTGTACTAAACAAAGTGAAAAAGATATTCATATTTAGTGCTAGGTAAAAATAGGGTTTATTTTGTAAAACACCATATTGATTCAAACAAAAAACATACAGAGGAGGAGGTTGAGCAATGGTAGAATTTTTAATTGATAACTTTGGAGGACAAGTATTCTAGCCGACAATATAGATACCTCTATGTGGACTTTTTGTTAGCCGATTTGTTTCTTTAGTCGTTTGAAGCCAGTTTCATAAAACAGCTAGTGAAAAAAAGACAATAAGCTAGTCAAGTCCTTTAATTTCAGTTTCCGTTATATAGTTCAACAATCCTCAATTTAAGGATAACCTTCATCTTATATACCCAAATGAACTAGAAATTAAAGAGACCACGGATACACCATCATCAGCATCATACCAGAACTTATATCCCAGTATTGACAACTCTGTTCGTTTGAAACAAAACTTTACGAAAAGCATGGTGATTTTGACTTTCCAAAAGTGAACTTCCCGTTTTGCTATTGTAGGTGAAATTGACCCAATTTGGCCTGGATTCTTATGTACCATCCAAGATAAACTTGAATTTAAGTCAATCATGTGGAAAATGTAGGAAAAGTGAGCTAATTTTTGAAGGGGAGGTTTGGCACGCCATAAAACCGGTTTAACCCACCATTTCTTTTGAAATGCCTGTATCAATCAGGACCAATGCAGCTGACATTTTCCGATGGTTTGAAACTGCTGTCTTTTTGCCCTCTGGATTTCGTCTCATGACAATTCTATTCGGTAATTTAGACTAAGATGCTGAACTACCACCAAGATGCATGTACATGCTAAGTTAGATGATCTAGCTGCCATATACAATAACTAAGATATGAGCTCGGAAGTAAACTTGAATGTAAACTTGAAGTCAATTATGCAGAAAATGTTGGTCAAAGTGACAAAATTTTGCTTGGATACTGGCCTTCAACTAAAGAGGCATGCAGGTACAGAAACTTAAAATTAAATGCAAGGCATTCAAGAGGAAAGTTTAGATTACAGAGACCAAATTTTCCTTTAGGCTGTGATTCAACCAAAGTTGCATCTGTATGCAAAGTGTGATTACCCTACCATTCATAGTTGATATATATATATATATATACTCAACAAAAAAAGTTTAGCAACACATTTTCAACCGTTTAAAATTTTGACAAAAATGCTTAAATACTAATTAATTCTGATCTTGGCTAAAAATAACCAGTATTTGCTTTAATTCAACCATAAAAAATTCTTCATTTCTCAGATTGGGTGTACAAGATATCCATTTCAAGTTATGGTCCGAAAATTAACATGGACATTTTTCCCGTAGGCGAAATTCATCTTTTGCAAAAAAGTGCAAAGATCACTTCATGATCACCGTTACATAACCAGTTCTGGTAATCAAAAACATTTTGTTGGCTTTCGTTGCATAGAAATGAAAAATCTGGCATTTTTTGCATATCCCCCTTTTCCAATGTTTTTCTTTTTGGGTCGAGTTAGCTTAAAATTAATGCAATATTCAGAATTTATGGACAGACGTAATGCTAATGATTAGTCGAACTCAAATCCAGATCAGAAATGTAAAATTTAATTTAATAATTGAGATTTGGTAACCGGAAAAAAAGACCCTTTTTATTCACACCAATTGTTGCTAAACTTTTTGTGTTCAGTATATATATATATATATATATATATATATATATACCCAGATGTGAATGCGAACGCCGACGGTACTCCAATAGTCCTCAACTTTGTTGGGGCGAACTAAAAACAAGAATATGTATTTTTGAGTAAATCCAGAGTTTTATTACCAAAACAAAATCAATTTTCTGACAAAACTGGTAGCGTGACTCAATACATGGGACAGATTATTCATATCCTTCAGTAGCACCTGATGATACCTCAAGTGTTTATAGGGGTTCACACAGCTAGTGCTTTAGTTTTGTTATGTTCTTGTTTATTTTTTATTACTTGTTTTGTGTAATATTGTGTTGAATTTGAACTGCCATGCTGTTTGGATTTTTGAGCCTTTCAATGCCTGTGGAAACTCACAATGCAGAAGTGATAAGCTAGAGTGATTATAAAGGTAAACTATCTCAAACCACATGGCCACACTAATCTGACATTCCTAAAGGGTCATTCAAGGCAATATTTTCAATTTCAAAGTTTTCCAAGAGTTGATCTTCCAATTGAGTCCATGTTTAAACAAAAGTTTACACTGGTCATCATTTTTGTAATAGACCAGACCCTGATGGATATTAAGAGTTTGCTACATAATAACAAAATACTGCAATTGGTACAAATTTTAGTTTTATGCATATGGCCAACATGTCTCTTCAGTACACATCAAATTCAAAATATTTGGAAATTCATAAAACCGAAATATGTGTAAAAGCTGAGAGAGAACAAATTACATAAAAAGAAATAAATACAAAAGCCAAAATCAGCTAAGGACAAAGCTATGCAAGAAAGCATTTACCCATATTTTTAAACAATTTTTTCAAAAGTTTCAAAATAAAATTGGTTTTCAGGCAAGCACTTTAGTATTGGCTACTGGATTGGTTAATACCCTTTTGGACTAACAGCTCACCCGCAGAGGCATCGGCACAGTGGTAATAAATAACAAAATACAGAAATTGCTGTGAATTTAGTTCTGCATATTTCGCACTTTCTCATCTTTAGTTCAAAGGACACATTTTGTTTTCAAAGATCTTCAATGTATACAAATCTTTCCAGGGGACCAACATATGAATTTCGGTTCTACAAAGTCCATTGCTTTCAGGGAAAATACTTTTTCAACAAAATGATTACAATGGAAGGCTTGTTCTGGCTATAGCTAGGTCACAAACAGTCAGTATTGAACCAATATTGTAAGATGTGAAACTGAAGCTGGAATTTTCCTGTAGGACATTCTACAAGGTATGAGCAAAGATCATTATTGAAAGCCGCTTGGTGACTTCAAGATTAAGAACAACAATAAAAGCCTTGTTCAATTTCTTGGTTTCAACATCTATTTGGAGAGACTTTGTCTCATGTGCATTTAATCCATATCTTTTTTTTTGTTAATTGTATTTAAAAGTAAATATTTAAAATTCAAGGAAAAGGCATATATGTCACTTGTCAGACCGACACTCGAGTATGCCTCTACTGTCTTGGATCCCTACCAACAAAACGATATCCACAGACTAGAGATGGTTCAAAGAAGAGCGACAAGATATGTGATAAACAGATATCACAACACATCATCCGTCAGTGATATGTTAAATGATTTAGAATGGCTAACATTGGAAGAACGTAGGAAAACAAGCAGACTGGCAATGCTGTACAAACTCAATAACAGCAAAGTTGATATGGATGCAGCTGATAAACTATTACCAATTTTAAGACCATCACGAACCAACAACCAGATGGCAATGCAAATACCATCATGCAGAACAGTTGCCAGAAAGGAGTCATTCTACCCAAGGACGATCAGAGAGTGGAACATCTTGACAGATTGTGCTGTATCTGCCGAGAGCCTTGAATCTTTTAAGACTCTCCTCAGACACAGTGTGTAAATAGCAAATCAGCCACGGAACCGGGGCTCTGTATGGATCTTGTTTTGACTGGGTTGTGAACTGAATTGTGGGGGGTAGCGACCAGAAGGAGCCGCGTTCCCGTTGCTGATGTGTCTTTTTATCCGTGCACTTGTAAATAATTTGCACCTATCGGTCTCGCGGCGGCGCAATCAACTAAAGTGATAGAATAGTCAATCTGATGACCATGATCACGAGTCGGTAGAAGTAGAAGTAGAAATCTCAAAATAGTTTTCCACGTTCAGGATGAAGGTGGTATAGTATATACACTTTACTTTTAGACAAAATTTTTCCCCTGAGGCCGACCTTAAAATTATGTTTGTTTGCAGTTCCCCGACTGTACTTTCAGAGTGATGGGTCGGTAGGTAGGGAAAACATTTTATTTTTTATCTTTGATGAATGTTTAACAGGCAATGACTCGGACATAGATCTTTTTTTTATCAAAATTAATGCAATTACAAGAACAATGACTGGCAAAGTGGATATTTTCAATTTTGATAAAGAAAATTAATCCTTTATGTATACTAAGATCTAAACAGTATCTGCTGTCGGAATTCACCGGGGCAACCAATTGAAAATGGAGGTATTGGTAGGGACAGGAGATTACATTTAGATTGATGAATTTGAAAAAATACTTTATGAAGCACAATCGAGAAATAAAGGTTTAATGTAGATGAGACAGCCGGGTCAGCTATTTGAAAATGGAAATGGGTAGGGACAGGTTATTTACATTGGAATGAACTTTAGATCTCTCGGACATGGGTTGGGATAGGATATTTACATTTGAATGATGAACTTAAGATCTTATGGGGATTATCTGTGACTTATGTATTGTCTCCAAAACGTACTTGAGTAATCGAAGTCCAGTGTTATAGATACGATTATTTAAGCAATATTTACAATTTAAAAATGTAATGGGGAAAAGACAACCAGGGCAACGAGTTGAAAATTGATAAATGGGTAGGGACAGGAGAACAACATTTAGATTGATGAATTTGAAAAAAAAATACTATTTGAAGCATAATCGAGAAATAAAGGTATAAGACAGATGGGACAGCTGGGTCTTCAATTTCAAAATGGAAATGGGTAGGGGCAGGATATTTACATAGGAATGATGAATTTAAGCTCTCGTTTGGGATTATCTTAATATCGTCTCCTGCTCTTACTTCAGAAATCGAAGTCCAGTGCTATAGATGTTTAAACAGTATTCACAGCCGCCGTGCGCGGTCCCGGCTTATGAATAGGCCCGCAGCATCCTCTGAGCTTGGAGTATGAGTCTTCCTAACAGAGGACCCCGAGGGAACCCCGGGATATAGAAATAGGACCTAGTATCTCCGGCTTGCGGGGTGTGACCCCTCCTAAACGGAGGCTGACCCCGAGGGTCCCGGGATATAGAAATAGGACCCATTCCGTGGTTGTGCGGGATTAATAAATACACAACCCATCTTTCGGATGGGATGTAAACTCAGGTCCACGTGTTGGAAGAAATGCCACGCTTCCTGCACGTTAAAGAACCCGTGTAGCAAGCTCCTTTTGGGGTGATCCGTAGGTGATCGGCTACAAGGCTAAATTCCCCGCCCTTGACGATTTCACCCTACTTTTCCAGTGGCAGTCAGAATTTCCCATCCCATGGCCCTTTCCATAAAAAAAGTGATTATTTATTAACAAACTTGTTCTCGTCTTGATATAGCTGAAATATTGCTGAGTAGACGTTAAACAGTATTCAATCAATCAATCAATCAATCACAAATGGAAAATCTAACGGGGAAGGGACCCTTGGGATAACGATAAAAATGGAAAAATGGGTAGGGGCGGGATATTTACATTGATGAATTTGAAAAGAATACTATCTGAAGCATAATCGAGGAATAAAGGTACAAGGTAGATGAGACAGCCGGGGCACTTATTTCAAAATAGAGAAATGGGTATGAACTTTAAAGCTCTCCTGTGGATTATCTGAAACATATATTACCTCCATCTCGTACTGGAGTAATCCAAGTCCAGTGTTATAGATATTTAAACAGTCATTTAAAAATTAAGAATCTTATAGGGAATATACCCCTGGGGCAACGATGAAAATGGATAAATGGGTAGGGGCAGACTATTTACATTTGGATGGACGAACTTAAGATCTCTGGAGGATTTAATACTTGAAACATATATTTCCACCACTCGCTAGGTTAATCAAAGGTACGCGTCCAGTTTTGATGTATACTACAATTTAAACAGTATCTACTAAATCAGATTTAAATGGATTTAATTTATAGTTGTAATATTGTTACAGTTAAACTGTCATTTCTTCTATAATGTTTTTTTATGTTTTTTATATTTTATACTCTAGTTTTACTTGTATAAAGCTTCAATGGTTTTATATTGATCTTTTATATTTATTATAATTTTTCTACTTACTTAACAGTTCTCGCCACAATATAGCTGAAATATTGCTGAAGTTGGCGTAAAACATCAATCAATCAATTAAACTAAATCAGAATTTATAAATACTGTGTGAACAACTTGCAGCCCTAACTAGAAAAGATCCATATACACTGATTGGCAGTGCATACTTCATGCACAATTGAGTGTACAAATGACATTCACTCCTTCCTTCACTTCAAGTTCATTCTTCACTGCCTTTATGATTAGCAGACCTAACTGCTTATACAATCGACAGCCCAAACTCTTCAATTGGCAGAACTTACTTGCTGGGCGACTTTAGGCCAAAAGAGCCTTTACAATTGTCATTCCTCAGTAAATGTACAATTGACATCCCTTAGAAAGTTTTAAAAGGTCAGCATAGCATACTTTTTCATGAAAGTTATATTAAACCTGAACCACAAAGACTCCCCCTTTTTTTCATCGCCTCATTGAGTAAAATAACGAAGTTCTAATAAGACCAGTGGCTATATGTTACTTCATTAAAGATAAATATAAGATAACACGATGTCACAGCATGAACTATGACAAAAGTAAATATTAGTACATAAGTGAGAAAAAATATATTCGTTATCTTTCTGTTCTATAATCAAACATAAATTTTTATTTTTATTTCAAATGTCATAATCTTTATGATATATAATTATTTAATTAATTACGGAAAAAAACTAATTGACTATTTTTTAAAATTATTATTTAATTCATTACAGAAAAAATAACTGAAGAAAAAATTCTCTAATTCTTGTTCAAAATAAATACTTCCCAAATGATGTTAGATGAACTTAGTAATAAATTTTGCTTTGTTTGTTTGTTTGTTTGTTTTTTGTTTGTTTAGTTTAGTTTAGTTTAGTTTTTTTTGTTTGTATAATTTTTTAAATTATAAAATTTTCTGAATATTTAAAACAATATTTGGCATATAAGTGTATTGTTGATCAAAAAAACATGAAAAAATTATGCTCATTTGTTAAACCAACACATACAGCATCATTATCAAAATATTTTTCAATTTTAAATTAAAAGTTTTGAATCTATCAATTGAAACAAAATCTGGCTGAAATCTTAAATCCATCTTAGTAGTTGATATGGCAAAAAGCCGTAGGTTTTCAAAAACGTTTTTGAAAACCTTCGGCTTTTTGCCATTGTTAACTACTATCCAGGAGCATGTGACAAAAAACGTGTTTACGATTTTTGTTTCTACAACGGTTGAAACTCTGCTTTAAGCACTCCAGAAGTAAAAAAGTAGGTTTTACTCACATTTTTTACGTTGCTTGCGGTTTAAGCATTTTATAAGTAAAACGAAAATCTTATAGGTTTTACTCTTTTTCCAACGCTCAAGACTCTTGTTTAACCTGTTTAAGACACTGCTTATAAACTCTATCATTTTTATATAAGAAATAAAAATAATAATCCAGTAATAAAAAAANTGTTTAGGGGCAGGAAATTTAGCCTTCTATACGACACCCAGATCGAGGTCAGGCTTTCCGTATTATGACATGAATACCCTGCAGAGACCGGCCATTCCCCTCAGCCCCAACTTGTGACGCGCCCGGCAGCTCAGTAGCCGGAGCTCCTGAAAACAATCTGGTTCCCGGAAAATTGAAGTTAAATAAAACAAACAATAAAATCAATAGCTTTCATTACAAAAAATGTATATCTAATTTGTTGAATTTCCCCATTTGTTAAAGATTCTTTTATGAGATCTAAATAAAAAAATAAACAATATTCGGTCAGATTTTTGTTTGAGAATTTCCCGGTCCTGTTACATATTTTGGACACCTCAATATCATATGTATCCTATAAGAACTAGTCTGTTAAGTTTGCCTTGGCAGATCAATTCATCTATCTTTTAATACATTCTCCCGTGTAATAATTGCTCATTTTAAATCTGTCATGTCTTGTTCACCATCAAAGGGTACCTTGAATGAGTGAAGAACTTGTCCTTGGCTGGAAACATGACAACAATAATCCCACGTGGTTTCCATAAATTGGTTTCATGAACGCTTGACACGCAAGTACTATTACTGCAAATGTCGAGCCTACAATTGATGCAAATCTTTTTACGTCAGAACATAAATGACTCTGACGTTCCGGACCCGGAACTAAATATTAAAAAAAATATCATAATTTTCGAAGCAATAAAATTTTGTCAGTCGGGACAATTTTTAGTGTCGGTCGGGGAACAGCAAACAAACAATATTTTAATTTAGGCCTTAGTAGTATCAATATAAGACAAGACTGCCATGGTAATTTCTGTATTTTCATCAGATGATATATCACTGTTATTGTTTCTAAGAAGAGTATTTAAATCCAATATATTCCCAAATTTTCTGAGTTGCAAAGAGAGTTGAACACGCTGTTGAATATATTTAGGACAGACCCAGAAGTAATGAAAGTTATCCTCAATACCCATACCACACTCACATAGAGAGCTCTCAGACAAGTGAGAAAGAAATAAATGATGTTTTAGATTGCTAACCTATTTTCGAAGCTGGCAGTAAATAATATTTAGTCTTCGAGGTCCAATGGCAAAATGCTTCGGCGCTTTATTTAGATCTTGGTTGAGTTTATTTTTAAATAAAGAAATTGATGTGAGATTTTGAGTATCTACATCTAACTGATTCAATGCATCTAATGCACTTGGAAAAAACTTTTTTTATACGATTCTGTGCGTGCATATGGTATTTTAAAATAACGAGGGTTTCTAAGTGGAAAATCATCATTATTATTAACATGAGTGAAAAAATGATCAGAAAAATAAGAAGGAAGGTCACCATGTAGGGCCTTATAAACAAGAATTAAAGAAATTTCAAAAGCTATCAGTTTAATTGAAAAATAATAAATCAACTGTGGCTTTGACTCTGTTTTAAATGAAATGTTGAAGTATGGCTAATGTTTAAGAATTGAAGGTATTATTTTGAAGTTTCATTGGGGTATGAAAGTGTTGATCGAAACACATTTTTAATGAAGCGCAGTAGCGCTTCATGTTGAAAATGTGCGCCCGGTCAACACTTTCATAATCCCTATGAAACTTCAAAATAATGCATTCAATAATTATAATTACATTTTAAAACCAAATCATAAAAACAGATTTATTAAAAAGTTAGTATATGTCATGTACATGTACATTTTGTGTACAATGGGATTCTTTTTTACTAATTCATCCGCCACGTGGTCATATGATCAAATGTGTTCCATGGGAATTGCATCTTCACGTTGATATGCCACATGAGCGATGTTCACCTATCAAATTGACGGAATTCAAATGAATATTCATGAAATGTAATTATTGATCTAGTAAATAGTTTTTTGCTGTTTTATCAACTGGTAATTTTCTCCCAAAATGGGCTAAAGATTTATTGTACCTCTTTTAAAAATGGTGACAAATGTGATCCAAACAGTTACAGGGGGATCATCATAGGAAGTAATGTAGCAAAATATTCACAAAAATTTTGAACATTAGAGAATTTTTTCATTAACAGAAAACTTGTAAAGAACAGATAGGATTTTGTAAGATCAAGAGAACAAGTGATCACATGTTTGTGTTGAAATCTCTTACATACAGTCTAATTCAAAGAGAGATAAGTGATAGATTCTATAATGTTATCAAAAATATGTATGTAAATACACAGGTTTCTGTTAAAGTCAATGAAAATAAGTTAATGAGTTTTTTCATCCTGCTGTTGGAGTACGTCAAGGGGACAATCTCAGCCCCAACTTATCTAAACTTTTTATTAAAGATTTACCAGATATTTTTACTCATGAATGTGATTCCGTTTAACTGAATTCTACTAGTCTTAACTGTTTATTGTATGCTGATGATGTAATTTTAATTTCTGAAACTGCATCAGGTCTTCAAAATTGTTTAAACCAGCTTTCAAAGTACTGTAAGAGTTGGAATTTAGAGATTAATATTTCTAAAATTAAGGTTATGATGTTTAATAACCGTGGTAGGTTAAAAACTGACATTTTTAAATTTGATCGTACTGTAATGGAGAATGTTAAGACCTATTCATATCTTGGAATTAACTTTTCTGTTTCTGGTACATTTACAGAGGCAAAGATTGATTTATATAAAAAAGGTTTAAAAGCATATTTTGAGCTAATAAAAAGTTTTGATGGTCATAAGCCAAATATTAAGACCCTTATCCATATATTTGACCATACTGTAAAACCAGTTTTGATGTATGTTAGTGAAATTGTGGGTTATTTTCATGGTTGCAAGTTAAGTTTAAATGATAATTTTTTTATGAAACTACGTAATAGCTTTCCTCCAGAAAATATACACAAGAAATTCTGTAAGTATATCCTGAAGGTAAATAAAAGAACAACAAATATAGGAATTATGGGGGAGTTAGGTAGATACCCTTTAATGTTAGAGGTTTTACTTAATATGTTATCCTACTATACTAGATTATTGTATAGTGATAATATCCTTCTAAGAAAAACTTTTTTGGTTTCTGAACAGTTAGCCATTGAAAATAAAAAGCATAAAAGCTATTTGTCATTTCCTAGGCCTTTCATTAAACAAAAGTTAGACATAAAGTTTTAAAATTAACAAGAAAAAAATACATTTTGAAATGGAAAGAAGAATTGTTTACAGATAGCCAGAGTAATAATCATGGAAACAAATTGAGAACATACAGATTATTCAATCCCAGTTTTGGTTTCGAAAAATATTTGGAATGGGGAGATTATAGGAAAAGAAAAATTATTACCAGATTTCGTCTCAGTGCTCATGATCTTGAGATAGAAAAGGGTAGATATACTGGTGTGAAAGCACATCTAAGGTTATGTAAATTATGTTCTTTAGAAGTAGAAGATGAAGTCCATTTTTTACTTGAATGCAGTAACTTGATAATTAGATATCCATTTATTGAAAATATAAAAAGTTGTTATAAAAATTTTGATTCATTATTCATTAAAAGTAAATTTATTTGGCTTCTGTCTGCAGAAGATGATATCATTCTAGATATTTTGAGTAAACTTTTAAATAGTCTTTTTGATGAAAATAAGAAATTTTTGTAGATACATAATTAAACTTGCTTAATAAGAAGCTGTAATCTTAATGTGTAAAAAATGTGGTATTCCCTACCCTTGTTGTTGTAGATCTTATGGTTTGTTTGCTTTTTTTGTTGGTGTTGTAAACTGTATGTAGTTTTGCATATGTTTGTAAATTTGTGTTTATTTAATTATGTGTTATCTGCTCCTTTGGGGCGCACATATATATATATATATATATATATATATATATATTTATTTATTTGCAATAAAGTATCTGTATCTGTACTAGTTAGAAATCTATCAACCATAAATAGGATAAACACCTTACCACCTATAGGGCTATTGACCAAAGATACTAGATATAAATATTTTATTTTCATTTTTTTTTAAATAATAATAATAATAATAATATTTTATTGCTCAAACACATTCATATTAAATGGTTATGGCGTTACAAAAACATAAAATATAAGAAATTATAAGACAATGTTGACCATGGCATGACAGTGGGGTGTCAGTTAATGATTTTCACCATCATAAATAGTAGAAATAATAAAAAAAATATTGTTTCAGATAACTACAATTTTGAATTGAAATATATATGCCAAACAGGCTTCAGCTTTTCATTGACTTGAAACATTCATCTATAAATTTGGCAGTTAGTTTTAGAATATCAATAGAGTTATTATTGAAAA
Organism: Modiolus philippinarum; assembly: GCA_002080025.1. NCBI lineage: Eukaryota > Metazoa > Mollusca > Bivalvia > Mytilida > Modiolidae > Modiolus > Modiolus philippinarum. The sequence continues at coordinate 29,796 of MJUU01036002.1, forward strand.
TAAAAGACATATATCTTTCAAAGTGATACAAGATTTTGACATTGTGTTTGAATGTTCACTTAATTTCTGAGTATACATATTTCCCTGTGATGCATAATGAGAGCATACTGAGAAGAAGTGATATTCATCTTCAATGCTCTCATCATTACACAACAGACAAATACCCATTTTTCTTTCAATTTTCTTGTAACAGCTCCTTTCAATTTCTAATGTATATGCACTTAACCTGAACTGACTTATAATTGATCTTTCCTTTTTAGATTTTAATATATTAAAATAAGGAGGGTGTTTTGCTGGGATATTAATTTTATTGAAAAATGACATTTTTTCACTACTAGCTAATGAAACTAACATTTTTTGTATATAATTAGTATTAAAAGAAGAAGAAAAGACAAAGAGAAATAAAATTATAAATATATCATATATATAAATGTAGGGCTCAAATCTATTCTGACGTCACCAATCCCAAATCTATGGCAGATTTAAGTAATGCCAAATCTATGGTAAATCCAGATGTCACAAATCCCAAATCTATGGCAGAATTACGCAGTGCCAAAGCCACGGCTGTTTTGACATATAAGTAAGTAACTTACTTTACTTACTTATACTCCTTTCATTGATAGCAATTTAAATCAAAAATGACTGTAACTGACAGTATTCAACATCAGGTACACCTCCTATCCTATCTACATTGTATAATTATGTAAGCTTTTTGAAAAAAAAATGAAATTCTTTTATGAGTAAGATATGTAGTGTATACTGTGCCCTTTATCGCTAAACCAACTTTTCAACTGATCTTAGCTTGAAGTTTAGAACAGCATTAATATTACTGCACTGTCTGCAAAATAAAACAATATTTTTACAATTTGAAGTGAACTGAAATATCAGTGCAATTTTAGTCAGTTGTGTAAATAAAAATCTACCATAAATATGGGACTTTTGAGTCGTATTCACCTGGAATTTTAATTGTGTATTATATGAAAAAAATCAATACATTAATACGTATACCTTGAGAAGGAATCACTACCTTGAGAGGGAATCACTAATTAATTAACAATGTTGAGCTAAGGGTGGTTTATATTTAATCTGGGACTAATGTAACAGTTATATCGTTTCCGCCTTCAATTACACACGAGTTCCTATCTCGAAAGTCCTGAATTTGGGACTGTGTAAACTTGACAAAGATTTGGGACTCTGAAAATCTGACATAGATTTGGGACTGACAATATCTGCCATAGATTTGGCACTGTAAAAATCTGCCATAGATTTGGGAGTGGCTAAATCTGCCATAGATTTAGATCAGTGACGTCAGGATCTGCCCTAGATTTGGAAACTGCCATAGATTTGAAACCCGCCATATATTTGAGTCCTACATTTATAAGATAAATGTTTACAGATGCAAGGCAGCTAGATTATCAAACAATGGGGTGACAACTCTCGTCATGTAATGATGTATTTCGTATAGTGTATATAAATATCTATTCACCATCAAATATTCAAGGAATCAATAATCTTCTTTCTGTCTTAGAATAAGGTCTCCACCAGCTTTAATAAAAATATCTAAAACAGTAGCATCTTCATTACTCATAAGCCAAAGAAACTTGTTTTCACAATTCAAAGATTTAAAATTTGCATTCATATTATTTATTTTCATCAAGAAATTTGCCTGTCATATTATTGAGTCTTTTACAGGATAAAAGAAAATGAGCTTCATCCTCAATATCAGTGTTACATAATTGACAAATTCTGTCATTATAATCAAGATTTTGATATCTACCACGCTCAATTCAGAGATCACTGGAACTTATTCTTAATTTAGCCATTAGGCATGTTTGTTTTTTTTGGACCAAAACATCGCATATGTTGAATGTGACACCTGGTTACATAAGGTTAGACAACAACCAAGAGAAATTCTAAAATACAAGCAAGCTGATTTGGATTTATCTCTTCAGACTTGCAAAAAACTCTATCCCATCTGTGTGAGATGAGCAACAACAAAACTGTGATGTAGATGAAATGTGGAACCTTTTCGAAACAAAACTTACTACATAAATAACCAAAAACATCCCTAGCAAAATGCTTATACATAGACTTCCATGGGTTCACAACAAACTCAGGAAACTTATTATGGTGGATTTCTCAGATGATTAACGTATTTTATTTGCAATTCTTCAATGAACATACCAATATTCCTCTAGTAACACCTATAAAACTCCTTCTAAACTCCTGTCTTTTGTCTGCTAATCAATTACTCAACTTTCTATAGAATTCTATTGTATACCAATTTGTACTGCCTGAAGGGGTTTACCTTGATACTCCAGTGATGACAAATTGGTATACAATAGAATTCTAGGTCACATGACGAGACTTACAGACCCTATTTTAGGCACACATAAATGATCTGACAGAATACAGTACACTCAGGCTGTTTGTTGATGATAGCGTCATCTATAAATGCACCAAATCCCAAAAGGATTGTGATTGCTTCCAGGAAGATTTGAATGCCGCAGCATAGTGGGAAGCAGACTGGCTGATGGCTTTCCATCCAGACAAATGTACAGTATTATCAGTCTCTAATTGCAAGAAACCCTTCAAACACAATTACATCTTACTCAATCAAACATATCTGCAAAATATTTAGGCCTTACTCTGCAATCAAACTTTAAATGGAACCAATTAACACATTACCAACACTATCAGCAATGCAAATAAAAGTCTTGGTTTTCTAAAATGCAATCTAAAAACGGCCAATAAAAATATTAAATCACAAGCAAACCTAACCCCTGTCCGCTTCAAACTGGAATATGCATGTTCAGTTTGGGATCCCCTGGCACACAGTTGAATAAACTTCAAGTATTTAATTGGTCTTGCGGCTAGCTTCAGGATGTGCCTGTAACCAATATCATTATACAAACAGCGTTGCAAACATGGTGAATGATTTAAACTGGCCAACACTTAAAGAAAGACAACTCAAAACATGACTTATAATGTTCTATAAAATCATTCACCATATAGATGCAGTTCCATCTACTTTCCTTATTCCAACCTATACAAGAACCGAAAATATCCCCCATTTACACTTAGACACATACAGACTTCAAATGATTTTTATAAATTTTCATTTTTCCCACACAGTTACACAATGGAATCAATTATCAGAAAATGTTGTACTTTCAACATCAATCAACATTTTTATGCCCCCGCCGTTAGGCTGTACGTCTGTCGTCCGTAAGTATGTATGTCAAAGATTTCTCAGATTGTGTATGCAGGAATGATTTGATATTTGGACTGAAGCTTTGATATGATAAGTTGTACCGTGTCTCCCCTTTTCAAGTCCTTCGCTCATCTACTTCCTGTTTGCCGATATATCTGTATGGCAGTAGCATCCATATCCCATGGACACATTTTCTTTTATTTGAGAACAATTAACACCAGCTGTTCTCAACATCTACAGCCAACAGTAATTTTTTATCCTTTATGTAAATAGTTTTAACCAAATTTTCACAATTACAGTCTTGGGTCAAAAGTATTCAGAATTTGAGATTTTCCAGTGCATTTTATTCATTTAAAAAATTCTGTAGAGCTTATTCATTGTCCGATTTTCATAAAAATTGTACCATCAGAAAGAGCTTGACATTCAGTTTCTTCCTATAATTCTTGGTGTTGTGGTTTTCTCATTGTCAAGATATAAACACAAGTAAAAAATTTCAACGTCACAATTTACTTCTCCATTAATAGCAAATTAGTGACGTCAGATATTTCAAATTGTATTTATGCTTAAATCATGACAATGGGCAAACCTCAACACCAAAAATTAAATGAAAACTATGAGAAGAAACTGAAAGACAAGCTCTTTCTAATGGTATAATTTTTATGAAAATCGGACAAAAAATAAGCTATACAGAATGATTTAAATGAAGACAGTTTCAAAATGAAATGCACTGGAAATTTTCAAAATTTCAAATACTTTTGACCTTCGACTGTATCCGTATTCATTTTGGCACCAATGTAAATATGTTATTACATTTATATTATCATGACTCCCTATTATTTAAATCATGTCCATGCATGCACAGTTTATACCCACACGAAAAAATTGAATGGAAGCTCAACCAGTTTTTTCAGTTGAGGATGAACTGAGATATTGGTTGAGATTTTCGCATGCAAATTAGTTGAGGCTCATCTACAATATTCTGAACTGTTGCTCAAGTCTGCTCAACCTAATTCTTCAAGTCTTCTCAACCTGTTCCTCAAGTCTGCTCAACCCGTTTCTCAAGTCTGCTCAACCTGTTCCTCAAGTCTGCTCAACCCATTCCTCAAGTCTGCTCAACCTGTTTCTCAAGTCTGCTCAACCAATACCTCAAGTACTCAAGTCTGCTCAACCTGTTTCTCAAGTCGGCTCAACCTGTTTCTCAATTCTGCTCAACCCACCCCTCAAGTATGCTCAACTGCTTTGCCCTTGACCATGTTAACCTATTTATTTTTCAAATTGAAATTGAAAACAAACACTTAAATTTATTTATCAATAACTTATTTTTTTTTATATTCATGAAAACAAAAGCTGAGTTTCAATTTTCAATTGGTATGCTGTCAAATGGTTCTACCAGGAATTACTTTACTTGATAAAAACATCATTCATTTCAATTTAAGCAAAGATATAAATCTTAAATCTTATATTTTGCAAATATTACTATTCAGCAAATTCCAAATTGGACAGATGTGTCAATTGATACTTAAATCAAGTTTTGGAATTTATACTGAAATTTTTTATCATTATTCAAAAGAAATGAACATCATCATAATAAAAATAAATTAAGCAAACATGCACTTAATAAGTAATGTTTCCTACAATTATTTATAACAATTAATACATGTACTTACATGCTGAAGATAATGGAATACTGAAAATTTGCCAATCCTAATTTCCACATAAAATGACAAGTTAATATCACATTTAAACTTTCACATGGTCAAAGTTTTGTTGTAAAGCAATTCTACTTCACTTCATGTCATACTTTAACTGAATATTAAATCCAACATGATGTCTAGTCCTTCATAACAAATTGTAAAATCTCCTCCATCTTTACATCT
>MJUU01036002.1:34923-63281 GCA_002080025.1 Modiolus philippinarum
CCACCAGCGCGTGAAGCCTGGTTCTATCATTGGACCCTATGGGAAGGTATTCAAAGATATTCTTCTCTGAAGCCGCAGAGCCAATCGGAACCAAATTTGGCCAGAATAGTCGTTAGGTGGTTCCCTTTCAAAAATGAGTCCGGCAAGTCTGCACATCATCTAAGATGGCCACCAGCGGGGAACTTAGTTTAACATTGGACCCTATGGGGAAACATATTCCAAGATCTTCTCTTCTGAAAGTACTTGGCCAATTGGAATCACACTTGGTCACAATGGACCTTAGTTTGTCCCCTTCTTAAAATGTGTCTGGCTTGTCTGAACAGATTCAAGATTGGCATTCAACATTGGTATTATTATTTTTGACTGTATTTGTCAGCAATGGCCCAGGTGAGCGATACAGGCTCTTGAGAGCCTCTTGTTTCCATAATGGAATCAATTACCAGAAAATGTTGTACTCTCAACATCAGTCAACATTTTTTTAGAACAATTAACACCAGTTGTTCTCAACATCTACAGCCAACAGTAATTTTTTATCCTTTATGTAAATAGTTTAAACAAAATTTTCACAATTACAGTCATTGGTCAAAAGTATTCAGAATTTGAGATTTTCCAGTGCATTTCATTCATTAAAAAAATTCTGTAGAGCTTATTCATTGTCCGATTTTCATAAAAATTGTACCATTAGGAAGAGCTTGTCATTCAGTTTCTCCCTTTAATTCTTGGTGTTGTGGTTTTCTCATTGCCAAGATATAAACACAAGTATAAAATTTCAACGTCACAATTTATTTCTCCATTATAGCAAATTAGTGACATCAGATATTTAAAATTGTATTTAAATCATGACAATGAGCAAACCTCAACACCAAAAAATTAATGAAAACTATGGGAAGAAACTGAAAGACAAGCACTTTCTAATGGTATAATTTTTATGATAATCGGACAAAAACTAAGCTATACAGAATAATTTAAATGAAGACGCTTTAAAAATGAAATGCACTGGAAATTTTCAAAATTCCGAATACTTTTGACCTAAGACTGTATCCGTATTCATTTTTGCACCAATGTAAAAATATGTTATTACATTTATATTTTCATGACTTCCTATTATTAAAAGCATGTCCATGCATGCACAGTTTATAATCATCAAATCTGATGGAAAACTGTATATCTAAAGAAGAAGAAAAATACTGTTTGTGGTAGATAAATGAAGATCAGAGCACTCGTATAAAATTTCAATGCTTTTATATCAAAAACTAGTCTTAAAGTTTCTGTTTTAGGTTTGACTTTGTTATGGATCCAGTACACAGAAAGGCATTGATTCAAAGTCGATCAAAGATTGTGAGTGATCTGTCACCTGATAATGAATTCTGGGATAAAGTTGCTGAGCAAGAAATATTTACACCTCTCATGCTGGAATATATACAGGTAAGTCATATGTACAGTAGAATTTAACTAATTTTCAACATCCTGTTAAATCGGACAGTTTTTGGTAAAAAAAAAGACTGCTTGTCTTTCGATATACAAAGTAAAAAAACATTCGTTTTAGTCTCAGTGTTTCCCCATTGTGCATGTTACACTCTGAATACATACATTATAGGAAAAAAAAGTAATTTTGGAGGAATTTATCGATGTATAAACACAGCTAAATCTTTCACAAACTGAACAAAGTCCAAAGGACTTAATGTAAAGTTTGTGAGTAAAAGTCCATGTTAATCCTCCAAATTGACTTTTATTTCATATAATTCCAATCTTTTGAACTAAAAACAATGTTGTCACTGAATTTGACATCACTATATACTGCACATTTTTACCTTAGAGTGTAGTAATGGGCAAGAAGCGTCATCGAGAAATAAATTCTTTGTTGTTAATTATGTCGACCAATGAGATTGGGAATTGCAATAACAATGGGGATTATCATGGTATATTGTATTACTAAAAAAAACATGCAAAACATTATCAGAAGTTAATAAGTTTCCCAGTTACTGAATACACGATTTTAACAATGAATAGAGATTATCAGATCGTTTGGTTTAGTCTCAGCAGTTCAGTTTTCATAAATATTTGCATTGTTCATCATTTAATAGTCTTGTACCTCACATTATCTTTAAAAGTGTCTAAGCCCACCCACCCCAAAATGTCTTTTTCAAAAAACATTCTTGACATCATAACCACTTTGATCCAAATGACTTTTTTTAATATTTCATCAGTATATCTTTTGATGACATTTATACATACAATGTATTTTAAACTGGTGAAACAAGAAAAAAAACACTAAATTTTCAGACTATGGTTAGCCATAAAGCAGTTCTCTAGAATAAATTAATTAAAAAAAAATTGTTTTTATAGAAGCAGATTTTCAGATGTTAATGCTATTGTATATATATATTATTACTGAATACTGAGTTCAGTCTTGATTTATTTTAATAAAATAAAGTTGTGATAAGGACATAAGGACTTTTGCCGAAGGAAAACTGACATTGAGCTGCTGCCAATAGATAAAATAGAAGAAAGGTAGCTAGACTAATAAATAAAATATTTATATATATTTATTAATTTTAGGCAAAATCTCCAAGACCAGACAAAGTTCGACAACTTTTAGATGATTTGTCACGAAGGGGACCTCGAGCTTACAATAAGTTTTTGTATTGCTTGGATAATTCAGGACACAATCATATAGCACAAGTAATAAGAGACAGAGAACATGTGATTCGTCATCCTGAACTGAAGTCTCCTATTCAGGAAGCCAGATTTATAAGTCACTCTGAAAGCAGCACTGTCCATCATCCCACAGACACTCCTCTGCCTCGGAGTGTGTCTTCTGAGCCTCTAAAAGAGCACAATCCTTTACATCAAATTTATGCGAGTAATTCGGCTCCCAGTCTAGCAGCATCTGGTTCTTTAGTGACGTCTCCTAGCGACGAGTCACTTGGCAACAATATGGCAGTACTTAAAGTACAAAATACTAAAACTGAAGATGTACGAATGGAAAATGATGCTGCAGATGGTAATTCTACATCACAAGGTATTTAATACATTGTATTTATTTTGTGTCCATTTTAAGTAAAGCCATTATAAATGATTTCTAGAGCTCATCCAACTTTTGAAAATTCAAGACAGAGGGGTAAATTTTATTATATTCCTGCTTTAGTGGGATGGTATACAGTGATCATGGTGTCTTTTTGTTTATTCTTCAATCTGTCTGCCATAGGGGTACACACTTTGTGGCAGGGAGTCCTCCTAGACCTGTGAGTAAAATTCACTGAAACTTTCACAAAATGTTCATTGCATAATACCATAATGATTGCACACCACCTATTTTGAAATTGATTTGATTTGATTTTTGTTTGTTTGTTTATTTCTTGAATCAAATGGGGAGCAAGGGGTATATATTATTTTTTTTATCATTTATGGTGAAAATCAACATTAAATTTTTTTCAAGGTGGTTGAAAATTCATGACAGCAGTGGATGAGAATCTAGAATATTTTTTATATATATGGTCAAAAATTAAGGAGAAATATTGGTAAAACTTTATTCTAGTTAAATGTGTCATGATTTATACAAAATGTATGCATTGTAGGCTTCATAGTAAGTGCTTGTAAACACCTCTATTTATAATATTAAATGATAATGTAATGTCAACTTTAAGGTAAAATCAGTTCTGAAAACTTTCATTGTATTTCAGGGCCAAGTACAAGTAATCAAGATACAGATAGACAAGAACAGAGTATTAATACAGAAAGAACAAAGGTCAGACATTTCGGATATGTAACAGGATTTCTTCTGATCGTCTTCCCAAGTCGAGTGTTCAAGCTCCATGTCCTTCCCCATGAACCCTTGACAGATTTGGCTTATATCATCATGGACCTTTGCTTTTAATTAGTGATATTTCTCCAGATAAATAAGATCTAACAATCTGGAAACTTTGACAGAAAACTTGATGGTAGAAATCGATATTTTTACCAAAAACTGCCCCCCTAATAGGCCAAAATTGATGACATTTGCACAAAAGCATCAAAATTAGGGGTTTTCAAAAAGATGATAGCACAAAAATACATTGTATGCACATGAACATGTTTTTTTTCTTAAAAAAAAATTCAGGGTCCTCTCATTTTAAGAATATAGGTTTCAGGAACAACTTGATGCTGGAAAATTTTGACCCCTTAGAAGAATACATCTTTAAGGTAATAATTAAATAGCTATCTGTTCTTCTGATTTGATGAATATAATAATTGCTGCTTGTTTAAACCCTCTTCCTGATCAATATATATAGTTTTGGTAAACAGGACAATGAAATATTTTGCAGGCTTATCCTATGAAATCATCACCAAGGGGATATGTACTGATCATCAACAATCATTATTTCTCAAATGGTAAACACAGACCAGGATCACACAGGGATGGAGAGATGATGACAAAATTATTTACTAGTCTAGGTTTCCAGGTAGATGTCAAAGAGGACCAAACTGCTCAGGTGATTAATTTACTTGTATCTTCTTTCATGCCAACAGGAGCTGGTATAAATTGACTTTCATATTATACATTTCATTGCAATGACATTTATGGTCAGCGTGACAGGTGCCACGCATGGAGCAGATCATGCTTACCCTTCCGGAACACCTGATGATACCTCGGATTTTGTAGGGGTTCACACTGCTAGTGCTTTAGTTTTGTGGCGTTCTTGTTCATTTTTGTTTGGTCTTTGTCATGTTGTCTCAATTTGTGTTGGATATGATTTGCCGTGATTTTGGATTTTTATACGACCGCAAAAAATTTGAGGTCGTATAATGGTATAGCACTGTCGTTGTCATCGTCGTCGTCGTCCGCGTCGTCGTCTGTAGACACTTTTATTTTTGGTCAATAACTTAAGTTCCAGTTGACCAATCCTTATGAAATTTGACCACAGTGTTTCTTGGCACAAAAGGAAGGCTTGGGTGGGTTTTGGACATTTTGGCCCCTCCCACTTTTAAAAAAGGGGCCAAAAAGGGCAAAATTGGGTGTTTTCACATATTTGGCTGTAGAATATTTATTATTTATTGGATTTTGATGGGGTTTCTTTCAGTGTGTTCCTAATTAAATTTCCTATCAGTAATGTGCAACAGATTTTCTGTGGCATGTACCGTTTAGGAGATAAATGGGCCCGAAAGGGGCAATTTTCAAAAATTTTATTTTATTTATTTTTAGTCCGATTTTGATGCAGTTTTTTGCAATGGATTCCTTTTAAAAATAAACATAGAGGTGCACCATCAAATTTTGACAATTCGTTTCATTTCTGGGCTATGAGGGTCCAGATGGGGACAAAATTGCAAGTTTGCAGATTACCTAAAATTTTTATTTTTCATCAGATTTTGATGGTTTTTTTTTCTTTGGATTCCTCTTGATACAAGCTTTCAGCAATATGTCAACGGATTTTGCATAGCTCATACCGTTTCCAAGCTACAAGGGGACAAAGGGGCCAAAATTGAAATTTTTCGAAATATGTGAAATTTTTATTTTTCATCGAATTTCAATGGGATTTTCTTCTTTGGATTCCTCTTGATGTAAGCTTTCTGTATATTGTTGACATACCTCTTATTATTTCTGATATATATAAGGAATTATAAGAGCTAATTTTTATTTTCCTTAGTTTGTGTGCAGCAAATTACTGGGTCAACTTCTTTATTGTGTCCATTTAATTTCTGTATCAAGCTCTTTACTGTATCCTCATTCATTTTGAATTACACTTGTTCAAATTTCAGTGTTCGACGTGCTGCGGTCGTATCATGCTGCGCTCGGCGTAGCCCTTTATTGATTTTGGAATCCCCCTTTCATTGTTTTTGCTTAGATATTCATTTATTATATATATATATTAATTAAAACAGCTGTTTAAATATGATTAATATAGTGTCTCATTTCAAGTGCTTACAATTTATTTGCAAATATAGACATAAGAAAGTTACAAGCTTGAATTCTGATGCATTTGTATGGCAATAAAGACCAAAACTGTATTTCTTTTAAAAGTAATGAACATGTCCCTAACCATCCCTGGACATATTTTGATATTTTTCTCAGATTTTCTTACTTGTCTGTGTTTATTAGCAAACTTATCAAATAGCATCATAATTGTTACGTCCAAAGACCTCCTATTTATTATAATTTAATATTATACATCGTAAAAGAATTTTGGTAAAATTTTATGAAATCATATTTATTTTGTCATATTCAAACATAGATAAACATTTCTTATCTTAAACCAATGAAAAATCCAGAGAAATTCAGTTACCTGTCAAATTTTTTTATCACCTAAATCTCATAAACAAGATCAGCAGCATATAATTTTTTCTCATAAATTACTTCTTGGTAATTTTTGTAACAAAAATATCACATTTATACAGTATGTCAAACCTGATTTTTGTCTTGTCTGCAATGATAGTTGCAAAGGCAATACATGGCAACAATTGATTCCGTCATTGTCAGCATTGTAAACTTTTGGTTAACCAAAATATTTATCTTTTTTATAACTTTAAATAGCTTTCTCAAATCATGTTCAATATTTGATATTCTGAGTTCTATCCATTCTAACATGGTTAAATATTTTTCACAATGTCTTGGTCACACAAAATTTTATTAGCTTCCAATTCAGCGTTTCAGAAACTGGAGAGTTATAGGTACAATGATTGTATTTCAAATTTTGGTGTAAATACAACCAATCAGCTTATTTTGGTGTACACTATAACTTCTGGAACGGCGAATTACTGTACATATTCATATATTTTTAGTCATATAAATATCTAATGGAAAATGAAGGAAAACTTTAGAGAGAATTGTGGAAAAACTTGCATATAAAAACAATCTATTTGGATTTTCAGAATTTTTTGTTTACTGTTTAGTGCTTTATATTTGTTATATCAATCAGTTAGTTTTAAATCATTATGTTAATTGTTATATGTGCAAGATGAATGACAATTTTAAAATACATAAAAAATTTAATTTCTATGGTTGTTCTGATTATAGGAAAATTTCAAAATAATTTCTCAATAATTTTGATTTTTTATTTAAACAGCAAATAGAGGAACTGTTATACCAGTTTTCTAAGTTACAAAATCTTCATTCTGTAGACAGTCTTATTGTTGTATTAATGTCACATGGAAACAGTGAGTTCATTCTGGGCACAGATGGTGATAAACGACACATAATCAGCCTCGTCAAATTGTTTGATAGAGACCACTGTCCAGCTATGATAGGAAAACCAAAAATGTTCATTGTCAACGCTTGCAGGGGAGGTAAGTCTGAGTTTGTTTGAAACCAAAAAGATGGCATTCAGATGAATAGTGCTATATTTATTTCACTTCAAAAAACTGAAGATTACAAAATATTTAACAATTATCATAACAAAATATGTGACAATGATCACTTCTTTATACAGTTATTTGCTGGTTTTTCAAAGTTAGCAAGTTTATGGTTCCCAAGGCTAAGACAAAATAATGCATAGTGGAGAGAAATAAATGATGTCAAGGGGAACCCAAAATTTGCTTTTCGTTGAACATGTTGAATTGCCAGTAAATAAGTGCTTTGTTAGCTAAATTAAAGATGTACATGTATAATCATACTGAAAATGCAATGAAAAATTAAAAAATTAGCTAAAATGTTTTTTTTTCCTTAAATGATTGAAAATGTCAGTCATGCTTAAATGACATGCCCATTAAACAATGAATGTTTATGCTTAAATGACATGCCCATTGAACAATGAATGTTGTCACTTAACTGAAAATTCAAAAAAGAGTTATTACAGGAATATTCACTGGCCATTTAATAGTCTATGAACCATTTACTGGTAAATAATAGTCTATGAACCATTTACTGGTAAATGGTTCTTTTTTCTTGTGTATGGAAGATCTATTACAATAGTTGCGCAATTTATTAGGGCCCTTCATCAAGATGCGGGTGCCCTATAGTTTTCACTTTGTCTGTATGTCCGTCTGTCTGTCTGTCCGTCTGTCCGTCAAGAATTTTTTCCGTCACGGATTTCTTGGCTTCTACTAGAGGGAATGATTTGCAATTTGGTCTGAAGCTTGGAAATGATGAGTTGTATTGGGTAAGCAATTTTCAAGCTTGTTAGAAATCCACTTCCTGTTTGCAGAAACTTTGATTTTTTACAATAAACCAAATTTTCCGTCACAGATTTATTGGCTTTTACTGGGGGGAATGATTTAAAATTTGGTCTGAAGCTTGGAAATGATGAGTTGTATCCTGTAACATATTTTCAAGTTTGCCTGACATCCACTTCCTGTTTACCGATACTTTGAATTTTTTCTAAAGCCAAATTTTCCGTCAAAGATTTCTTGGCTTTTACTGGGGGGAATGATTTAAAATTTGGTCTGAAGCTTGGAAATGATGAGTTGTATTGTGTTAGCAATTTTCAAGTTTGCCTGACATCCACTTCCTGTTTACCGATACTTTGAATTTTTTCTAAAGCCAAATTTTCCGTCAAAGATTTCTTGGCTTCTACTGAAGGGAATGATTTGAAATTTTGTCTGAAGTTTGGAGATGATGAGTTGTATTGTGTAAGCAATTTTCAAGTTAGTTAGGTGTCCACTTTCTGTTTGACAATACTTTGAATTTTTTCTAAAAACCAACTTTCTGTCCCAGATTTCTTGGCTTCTACTAGAGGGAATGATTTGAAATTTGGTCTGAAGCTTGGAAATGATAAGTTGTATTGTGTAAACGGTTTCCAAGATTGTTGAACATCCACTTCATGTTTGCCAATACTTTGACATTTTACTGTAAACCAAAATTTCATCATAAGATATTTATATCCCTGCTTTGAAAAGCGGCGGGTATATAGTGATGGCTGTGTCCGTCCATCCGTCCGTCTGTCCAGTTGTATATCTGTTTGTCTGTCCGTCCGTCCGTCACACATTTTTGGTCACAGTTTTCTCAGCTTGTATATGTTGGAATGAATATTTGGTCAGAAGCTTGATTATGATGAGTTGTAAAGTGTAAGGTATTTTTGGTTCTGTCATGTTGCTACTTCTTGTTTGCCGATATGTTGAAGTTTTACTATAACACACTATGGATGAGAAATTTTCGTCACAGTTTTCTCAGCTTGTATNGTGTAAGCTATTTTGGGGTCTTTCATATTGCTACTTCCTGTTTGCCAATATGCTGAAGTTTTACTATAGTACACTATGGATGAGAAATTTTCGTCACAGTTTTCTCAGCTTGTATATGTTGGAATGATTTCATATTAGGTCAGAAGCTTGATTATGATGAGTTGTAAAGTGTAAGCTTTTTTTGGGTCTGCCACAATGCTACTTTCTGTTTGCAGATATGTTGAAATTTTACTAAAACAGACTATGGATGTGAAATTTTTGTCCTAGTTTACTTGAATTGTATGGGTGGGAATGATTTCAAATTTGGTCTGAAGCTTTATGATAATGAGTTGTAAGGTGTAAGCTATTTTGAGGTCTGCCGTATTAACCACTTCCTGTTTGCCAATATGTTGAAGTTTTTTACTATAACCATTTGTGGATGATAATTTTTCTTTACAGTTTATTTGGCGTGTATAGGTGGGAATCATTTCAATTTTGGACTGGAGCTTTATAATAATGATTTGTAATGTGTAAGCCATTTACAGGTCTGTTGTGCATGCACTTTCTGTTTGCTGATTCTTTGATGTTTAACTATTACTAAGCTAATGCTGTATTGCAAGTTCATGTTTTCTTGGCTTGTATGAGTGAGGGCGATTTCAAATTTGGTCTGGACAACTGTTTAATGAATTGTATTACACTTTGGAAGCAGGGGTATTCATTTGTGGCCCAGCGGACCACAGTACTTCTCAGCTTGAATGATTTGATATTGAGTCTGAAGAAATCATATGCTTTGTTAAAACTTCAAGAAATCACTGTATCCTGCAAATTACTGTATCAACACATTTGTTTGTCAAACAGAATTTGAATCCACACTTACCTCAATTTCACTTTTGCCCAGAGTTTCAGGATCGAAATTGTGGGGCCCTTCTGACAACGCCAGTTTAGACATGCTATAGTTTAGATCTTTAAAAAACATTGCCTCCAGCGTACAGCATAGTAAAACATTGGACCCTATGAAAAAAAACACTATTTTCGTCATCTGCTCTTTCTATTTACTGGAGCAAGTTTGTTCATTTCATTCAGATTGGACAAAAAAAGAAGAAGAAAAAAGCATGGCCACCATCGCAGAACATTTTTTAACACTAGACCTTTATGGAAAAATTATCTACTCTGAAACCACTGAAGTCAATTCAAGCAAAATTTAAAGGGATAATGTATGGAAGGTCCTTTACAGAACTTGCTCATTTCCTTCTGATTTGTTAAAAACATGGCTGTCAACACAACGTAGTAAAACATTGTCTATCAACCTTTTAGCTAAGTGAAATGAAGAAACAAAGAGAGTTTTTAGTTGTGTTTGTTTTTCAGATTATGTAGGTTACACTATAAAAATTTGGAATTTTGGTTACACTGTAAAACTTTTTTATCAGATGAATTTTGATACACTTTAAAAGTAGTTTTTAAGATGATTTTGATTATACTGTAAAATTATGAATTTAGGTGCACTTTAGAATTATTTTTTAGATAATTTTTATTACACTGTAAAATTATGATTGTTTTTTTTTCAGATGATGTAGGTTACACTGTTAGATTAGGCAGTACTAGATGTTTTGATAAAACTGAGACTGATAGTGGTCCTAGCTCCTTAAACCCACAGTTACCTGCAAATAGTGATCTTCTATTAGCATATTCAACATTTCCAGGTAAAATATATCTGTAGAAATTGAAATTTTATTTACGAATTATTTGCCAAAATTGTAAGTTTTTTTATAGTCAGCTCATATATGCCCTTTCTTACACATTTAGGATAATGCATTTTAGCTTGAATTGCTACAGAATAAAGGTTTTGCTCTGACATTTCCATTAAACATGTTAACTTACACACACAGAAGATGCATATGATAGTACACTTTAGAAGAAATGTTTTACATTGCACTTTTGTCATTAGTCCCTTGACATATTCAACGAAAAAGGCTTAAGGTTTGCACTTGGTACAGGGTTTTGTTTTTTACTTTTTTATACCCCCCACACATAGTGGCTAGGTATTATGTGATACTCTTAGTATTATGTTGGGATTAGAGGTCCAAGGGATTCTGAAGTTATGCACCTCTTGAAACTTTGAGAAATATGGCAGGGTATCATAATGTACAATTACTATTTTTGGAACTGTGATTGGGTCCCTTTGATTTAGGAAAATAAATGTGAAATTTTTTGCATTTGGGAAAGTATGTACCATGTCCCTACCTCTGATATATGGCGGTGCTCATACACTCCAGGAGAAAAAAATTATGTAGCATTATATGGATAAAACTTGAGAGCAGCGATTTGTTAACATGAGTTGTACGTAAAAATGCTGATTGCACGTATTTACATTTGTTAATTTTATATCAGATTCACAGCACTACAAGATTGGGAAAATTACTGGTAGACATTATTTTGGGAAAATAGACCTAGGTAAAGTTTGCATTGGCAATGGATTCAATATTTGGACCCAAATTTGACCAGAAAAACACTGTTGTCTATCTGTCAATCTTTCAGTAACACACATATTTCTGAAACTTTTTGAACAAACTTTGCAGATATTTATGTGAGTTTGCCACCAAGAGTTGCAGATCAAGTTTCAATTTTGTTTTTATTAAGGTGGTTGGCCACCTTATTGCGAAGACCAGGTTCCAAAGAATGCACTACAGCTAATGCTTTTTATATAATATACTTCAAACTGCTATGAGCTATGGCTATTTAAGCGATCAAAACAGCAAAATACCCACTGATAACGTAGTTTTTGGTGAAACAATTTCATAGATCTCGTTTATTGCCACATAATTACAAGGACTCTGTTGCAGCGTAATGAACATACCGTCTTTAGATAATTTGTGTAAATCGGCTGTGTGTATTAATTTTTGTTGCAGCCGAATCTTGTTGATATTATCAGTTTCTTGCAAATAATCAACTATGCGACAATTGCTTTATGTAATGAATGAATGATATTCTAATGTTTATCTATTTTTGATATCGCTGTATAAGTATATTTATTGTCTTTCCATGCGATGAACACGCTGTTTTGTTTACAAGTGTACACGCATGCGCATAATTTGGTTTTAATTGTTACTTGTTACTTGTCTTGTAAGTTCCTCCAGCGTTGGAGCACTGCACATGGCAGAATAAAAATATCTTATACACACGTGATTTCTCATTAAAAAATTTTAAAACACACTATTACATAGCACCCGCAACCTTAAAAGCGAACAATGGCTTTATTTACGTAAAGCATAATATATTCAGAACTTTTCTTTAAAGAGCGGGAAAATTTGAACTTGAAGCAGTCATGTAGGATAAATGCCGATGAGTTCCAAAAGATCTAATATGGAGGTTTACTTTCACTTTCACGATCATTCACAAGGAGAATGTAGCGTAACTAAAAACGCCGCCGTTATGAGTTGAATGGTGGTTATTTATAAGAAGAATATCGTAGAAAGTTCATGTATGTCAGACAGTGACTGGAGATTTGGATATATTTGGAAGTGGTTGGTGAAACCGCTGGTGCTGATCATGCTGATGCCAAGCGATGCTTCAATTTTAAAGGCATCCTTCTTTCTACTAGTTAGCGCTTTCATCATGATTACTTAGAATTCTGTTTCTGGGAGAATAAAGAAATACAACTGTGCATAGTATCTGCAATTCCTCGACCAAAGAAGTTTGGACGCAGATAAAATACTGTGCTGTTTGTCACACTAAGGGGACAACCATTTGAATTTCGGGGAGCAGGGACTGGGTGATTTTGTAAATAAATAATTTATCTTGGTGCCAGTGAAAATAAGTATTTTTATCCTTCTTGTCCTTTAAATAAATAATTCAATTTTGAAGAATAAATTTGTTTTGCAATTGCAAATAAATGATCGGATGTGACATTTGGTGAAAATATATATTAATTTGTTGTAGATATTCATGAAAATAAAAATTTTTTTTTCTAGGCAATTCACCCAGACCTCCTGAAAAAAATCAAATATTTAACCCTCCCCCCCCAATCAAACTTGAGATTATCAGCATTAAACTTCGTACAGTTAATCCATAATCCACAATGTGATTCTCACTTATTTTTTTTACATCAAATAATATAATACTTGAGCTGTAAAAAAGTTTCCTTTCTAATTGTTCCCAAGTATTGATACTTTAAGTTTTGCCCTGAATTTGAGATCACAATCTTCATGATCGAGGTCAGCTACACATGATATATTCATTGCTGACGAAGCCAACCACCTTTCAGTGCAGACTGCACTTTGATTTTAAAATGGATTTTATAAAAGTTTACCCGTAGTAATATATGACTTAGTATATCCTAAGCAATACTGTCGGAATGCATGTTTTTATCTGTAAATGCTGAAAAATTTTCAAAACTTATTTAAAATTTAGTGTGAAATTAATAAGCTTGTATACCGAGTGAGAACTAAATATTTCTTGTAATGAGATAAACTTAAAAGGGGGGGTGATCCCCTCAGGTATTTGTTTCATTTGTTCTTTTAATGAAAGTTTGAATATTCAATTGAATGAAAAAAATATGAAGATGGTTAAAAAAAACTACAGCAACAATAGAAAACAGCATCTAAACAAAGAATAAAAACATATTGAAAGAATCTTTAAAGAAGAGATAATTAGTGGTACCTGTAGCTCTATTTAAGAAAAAAATCAACTTTCAGTGTCATGTGGTTATATGTTTATGTCTGTATATTGAAGGTAATGTGTCATTTCGTGATGAAAATGAAGGAAGCTGGTTCATCCAGAGACTGGTCGAAGTGTTCAAAGAAATGTCTGTTGAGGAACATGTAATGGATATGATGACAGAGGTAAAAGATAAGTGGTAAAACCATTTTAAGTGTGCTTCAATTCAGTTTCAGGGATCTTTCTTTCATCCACAGATGGCCATGTCCATAGCAGCATCCTTCTTGTCTCCGTATCTTTGCAGGGTAGAGCAATCAAACTTGGCACACAAGTATATCTTGGCTTTATAGGCTTATTCGCCGTGACGTCACAACCTCGATATTTTTACCTGTGGAGCCTTTTGGCTGGCAAGAAATTGTAATCATTAACCAGGGTCATATAAATGTCATTTTCAATTAACTTGTATGGTTTTATTTTTAAAGGTAATTTGATAATTTCTTTTGATCTGAATTGAAGAAATTTTACTGTTTAACAGGATATAAACATTTTCTATATTTGATTATTTTTGTTTGATCTAATTGACGTAATTGTATTAAAAGTATTCAAATTTTTGACAATTTCCAAATATTTTAAATACAAATTTCATATTATTCAGAGGAAATTTAGAAAAAGTAAATCGGTAGAAAAAATATGAAAATCTCAACGTTTATTATGCATTTTACAGATTCAAAATTGGACTAGTATGTAAAAAAGTTATTTAAAAAATAAAATTCTGTCCCATTGCTATACAATGCAATTTATTCCTGAAATACAATTTTGCCAAACAAAAAATTAATTTTGTGACGTCACTGATTGGATTCGCGAACAAGCCTATTCACAGCCTCCAGCTATAAGAAAATTAGGTCTCTTTGAACTACATGTTTTGCTTGACTGACTTAAGTCAAGTTACACCCAAGTTCAGATCTGCATCTGCATCAGCTTTCACATGTGTGTCCACATTTATTGTCCCCCGCCATTCGCGAAAGCGGGGGACTATAGAATTCGCCTTTCCGTCATTCCGTCATTCCGGATTTCGTTTCCGGATGATAACTTGAGTATCCCTTGCCCGATTGATTCAAAACTTATACAGATGGAAGGAATAGGGAAGGGCAAGAACCCTATTGATTTTGGGGTCAGTAGGTCAAAGGTCAAGGTCACAATTTCTAAAAATAGAACTTATTGCACCAAAATTTGGTCCGTGTGGGAAATTTTTATTTTTTATCCGATTTCGATGGGATTTTTTCCATTAGATTCCTCTCAATGAATGCTCATGCATATGCCAACAGATTTGTGGTATCTCTTACCGTTTTCAAGATAATTGGGGTCAAAGGTGTTGGGGGGGGGTGCCAAAAAATTTTTTTTTTAATTTTCATCGGATTTTGATGGGTTTTTTTGCAAATGCTTCCTCGTGAAAAATGCAATAAAACTCTCCCCAAACATTTTTTTTCATCTTGTACCGTTTTTCAGGTAAAAGGAACATACAACTCTAAGGCACTGCTCTATTTTTGTATATTGCGATTACTATGCATGGTAGTATCATTAGACTTTAAAAGCAGGTGCAGCTGGGGTTGACCCAAAGCCTCCAAAAAAGTTTTTGTCATATTTTCCAATTGAATGGACAAATTCAGACCTAAGTAACCTTCCATATACAGGCATCTCTAATGGTACATCAGCATCCAGGCAAAGTTTGGTAACTTTGACCTTAGATTCCACCTGATTAAATAAAATTCAAGTTTTTAGATGAGTTCAGATCTCAGTCTCTGTACATTGTATGATCCTAAAAACCATGCATATGCATAGAAAAAAGAAGGGAAATGGGGAATGAGTCAAAGAGACAACAACCCAAAGGGGAGTAATAACAACTCAAAGCCTGCATATTTAATGGTATGTCATTTGCAAGGCATATATGGTCACTTTGAAATGCAATTTTTGCATTATTAACTTTTTGCACAAATTCAGATTTCAGTCAATGTACATGGTACTATCTTTAAACCTTCCATATGCATAAATCTCTGATGGTATGTCAGCCTCCAAACATTTTTGGGTCTTTTTGACCTACATATTCCTATTGTTCCACTTATCACTCCATTTTACATCAAAATTGAGATTTTAGTTACTGTACTGAGGTTAACCTAAACTTATTTCTTCCTGCATCCATGGGCCGTTCAAAAAAAAGTTTGCTTCTCAAGCCCCACCAGTGTCTGCCAAAATGTAGCCACATCAAACTTTTTTTCAATTTTCAACAATGTATTTTTTTTCTATAAAAGTGATTAAAAACTCAAAAACTAATAAAAAACTTATGCATGGATGTTTAGATTTCTTTGGAATTAAGCTCTGATGAATTAAAAAATTATCATACTGACATCAAAATTAAATGTTAGTGCATCCACTAAATCATGAAATAAAAAAAAATTAAAGAAAGCACCAAATTTAAAATAGAAAGGCTTGAGAAACAAACAATTTATTTTGAATGGCCTTATGTATGATGAGTATGTCATCGCACACAATAAAGAGATATACAGCTGATAGTGGTTAAAGTGTTATGTCCTTTGAAATCTTGCACAAACAGCTGCTTGCAAACAGTAAAAAGATATGGAGTAAATGCACATGAGAAACAAAGTATATACAATACATGATTACATGCCATCTCCCAATTGTTCATTTCACCAAGTAATATGGGATGTAGCACAATATGCTGTTTCTTAGTCTCCATTGAAAAAATTTAGAAATAAATTTCATTTTTTCAAAAAACCAAAAGATTTTGAACAAAAGAATGTAATAGCTGCAGATGAAAAGGGAAGTGTTTTTTTAACATCCGTAAATCAATTTTATTCAAACTCTTATGATCTAAATATTAGTAATATCCAAACCCCTAAGACTCTAAATATTTACACTTATCAAGGAAATCCAACCTTTCAGTCACCTGTATATTGTCTTATATTCAACAACAGCAGAATACCGAAGAAACAGAGGAGTGGAATTTACAAAAATCAGAGTTCAAAGACATGCAAGAAGGGAGACACAGAAAACAATGTCTTTAAACACAGAAAACAATGACATTAGACAGATACAAAGCACAGAAATAGAAAAGACAATATTCAAAAACAAGGCACTCACAGTGTGAACTCCAGTGAAACTGAGAGTGACATCAGGTTCTCTGGAAGGGTAAGCATGTCCTGCTCTGTTAACAGCACCCGTCACACTGTGAGTGAGTCAATCTAGGAAAATTTCAAAATTGGTATTCAAATCAGGGAAGACGTGAATCTTGCTGAAAATGTCCGCTTTCATTTGGGATACTGACACATCATATCTTTCAATGATGTGATGGTTACGGCCATAGTATTTCTTGAGGGACGAAATTAACAATGATTGAACAAATCCGTGATTAAGCAGCTTTTGGGACAGTGTTATTGCTCTGTTAAAAATCAATATGTAAACTACAAGCTCGACAGTAACAAATCAACTGTGAAATGTAAACTCATGATTCCAATACAAACCTATCACTACTTTTGTTCTATTTTTATCTGGCCAGTAACAAAATCAGTGATAAATTACATTGAAATTTATTTTTTAATTCTAGGTAAATAATAGAGTCTCTGAGATGAGTGAAAGTGAGTTAGGATATTCTCAGACTCCAGCACCCATGACAACTTTACGGTACAAGTGGTATTTGAATCCAACACAATCATGACTTTTATGTTACCATAGTAACAGAACATATAGATAAGACAGTCGCTGAGATGAGTGAAAGATAAGATAGTGCCTGAGATGAGTGAAAGTGAGTTAGGATACACTCAGACTCCAGCACCAATGACAACTATACGGTACAAGTGGTATCTGTACCAAACACAATCATGACCTTTTTTTAGTTACCATGGCAGCAGAATATTTATTATTGTCATCATTATTGTCTTCCTGGTTCTGGAAAAATATGAAATGTTCTTCTTGATCAGGTGGTTTTATTTTCCTACACGTTAATGCTTTTTATTTCATGTAAATGTTGACATTATGAATAGTTTTAAACAACATCTTTGAGATCTGCTTCTTTTATTTAGCAATGATTTTTACCATGGCAACCAATATTATTTTTATATACATAGTGAGGTGTCAAGGCCTTAATACTAGTGATAACAAAATCATGTTATATTCTTATACAATTAAACTTTGTTGAAATGCCAGGTTGAATGAAAGTAAGGGCAACTTTAGAAAATGGAATAACGAAATCTGTGGTTAAATGAAATAAGGCTGGCAAATTAATTTATTATTTTCATATTTTTTGAAATTTTTAGTGATTTTATATAAAATTATTGTTAAGATACCAAAAACTTAAGTTATATTCGTGTAAAAAAAATTGCTACATTTTCTTGCTATAATGAACAATTTAGTGTTAGCAGCGGTGTAGAAAATTTGTGTAATTTTGAATCTCAATAATATTGAGTAACTTATCAAGAAAAGTTTAATACTAAATTTCTTTTTCCCATATTTCTTTACATGTATGCACATGCAGAACTGTAAGAATGTAGAATTGATTGTTAATTTGTTACTCCTCCCAAATTAAAGTAATAAAGTAAATGTCTCTACAAATGCTTGTTAATGTAGTTCGACACTAATACACAGCGCATTCGATTGGTGCATTTGAGAAACACGAGTCGGATGCGGAATTGACTTGATTTTCAAACCGGAATATTCCTGTATTGGCCTATTTACTGTGACGTCATTATAGATTGGCACACACTTTCCCGCGAATTAGCTCCCTTTTCCTGTAAATATTGTCTATTTCGTAAACTATATAAAATATCTCTCCTAATCGAACGGTGACATATAGATTTTTTCAGCCTAACAGATAGCTTAAGTGTATATCTCTGAAATATCAAAAAATTAAAAAAATCTATCAGATATTTATTTTATATGAAAGATAAACAATAAGCATGTTATCACAGTTCCCTATATATTCTTTGTAAATGTTGCTGAAAAATACTGAATTTGGCCTAATTTTCAAAGCAAGATAACAGGAAAAGATGATCGGTGACATATCATTTTTATTATACGACCGCAAAAATTTTGTGGTCGTATAATGTTATGGCGCTGTCTTCGTAAGTGTCTTCATCGTTGTCGTAGTTGTCGTTGTCTGTAGACACTCTTAGATTTGGCCAATAACTCAAGCTCAAGTTGACCAATCATTATGAAATTTTAACACAATGTTCCTTGGCACAAAAGGCAGGTGTGGATTGGTTTTGGTCATTATGGCCCCTCCCGTTTTTAAAATAGGGGCCAAAAAGGGCAAAATTTGGTGTTTTCACCTATTTAGCTTTAGAATTTTTATTAATTATCAGATTTTGATGGGGTTTCTTTCAGTGTGCTCCTGAGGTAATTTGCAATCAGTAGTATGTCAACAAATTTCACATCGCATGTACCAATTATGAGATAAATGGGGTTCAATTAGATGCCGTTTTTAGTTCGCCTCAACAAAGTTGAGGGAGACTGTTGGAGTACCCACGACGTCCGCATCCGCGTCTACGTCTACGTCCGCGTCTGCATTTGGGCATATATCTCTGCAACTATGCATGGTAAGATCTTTAAACTTTGTATGCAGGTGCATCTTGGGCTATCTCACAGCCTCCAAGAAAATTGGGTCTCTCTGACCTACATTCAAGTTTACGTCCGAGTTCAGATCTCAGTCACTATACATGGTAGGATCATGTAACCTTGCATATGCATGCATCTCTGATGGTAGATCAGCATCCAGGCAAAATTAGGACACCTTGACCAATATTTTATGCTTGATTGATTTACATTCAAGTTTTAGGACGAGTTCAGATCTTAGTCACTATACATGGTACAATCATGTAACTTGGCATATGAATATAACTCTGATGGTAGATCAGCATCCAGACAAAATTAGGTCACTTTGACCTATATTTTCCGCTTGATTGATTTACATCCAAGTTTTTGGACAAGTTCATATCTCAGTCAATTTACATGGTAGGATCATGTAACCTTGCATAGGCATGCATCCCTGATGGTACATCAGCATCCAGGCAAAAGTAGGTCACTGACTTATGTTTTAGGCATGAATGATTTATGTCCAAGTTTTCAGGCAAGTTCAGATCTCAGTCACTATACATGGTAGGATCATGTAACCTTGCTTAGGCATGCAAATGTGATGTCAACATCCAGTCAAGATTTTGTTACTGTGACAAAGTGCCATAACGAGGCGAACTCTGTAATCGTTGATTACCTATGTTTTGCAATGGGTTCCTTATGAAAAATAAATAGAGTGCTGCATCATCAGATTTTTGATAATTTGTTTCCTTTCCGAGTAATGAGGGACCAAATGGAGAAAAAATTGCAAACATGCAGATTACATAAAACATTTAATTTTCATCAGATTTCAATGGGATTTTTTTCTTTTGATTCGTCATGATATAAGCTTGAAGTAGTATGTGAACAGATTTTGTGTAGCTCTTACGGTTTCTGAGTTACAAGGGGTCAAAGGGGCCAAAATTGCTATTTCTCTAATTATGTGAAATCTTTACTTTTCATTGGATTTTGATGACATTTTTTCTTTGGATTCCTCTTGATATAAGCTTTCAGTACTATGTCAAAGGATTTTGCGTAGCTTTTACAGTTTCTGAGCTACAAGGGGCCAAAAGGGTCAAAATTGCAATTTTCAAAAAAATATGAAATCTTTATTTTTCATCGGATTGCGATGGGATTTTTTCTCAAGATTCTTCATGATATAAGTTTTCAAAGTTATGCCAGCGGATTTCGAGTAGCTCCTACCATTTCCAAGCTACAAGGGGTGGAAGGGGCCATAATTGCAATTTTTTTGGAAAAACATTGTATTAGAAATTTTTATTTTTCATCATAGTTCTTTATTGTGTCCATTTAATTACTGTATCAAGCTCTTTACTGTGTCCTCATTCATTTTGAATTACACTCGTTCAAGTTCAGTGTTCGACATGCTGCGGACGCATCATGCTGCGCTTGGCATAGCCCTTTATTTTATTTTTTGAATATATAGGTTAAGACCTAAGAAAAAAACTCTGTCTGAAATTTTTATTAGGATCGAACTACCTTAAGTATATGTAGATTAAAATTCTTGTGTATAAACAAAAGGGTTCTAACCATTCATAGTGAAATTTATGTTCTTCATTAATAGTAGTCCTTGTTATGATATAGAAAAAAATCTTTCTATATTCTGAAAATTCTCTGGAAAAACCAGTTCGGTGACATTGATTTTTTATAACCCCCCTCCCCATCCGGGATAGGGGGTATATTGTTTTCAGTCTTTGTGTGCGTGTGTGCGTGTGTGTGTGCATGTGTACATGCGTGTGTGTATGTGTGTGCGTGTGTGTGGGTCTGTCCGTAACACATTTTCGTCGCATTTATCTCAGCAATGGTAAATGGCACAGATCTGAAATTTTGTCATAAGCTTTGTATAATCAGGCCATATTGTGGGATGCATTTTTGGACCAATCAGAATACTACTTCCTGTTAACAGACTTTGGTCAATTTTGACACTTGTAGCATTATAGAGTGAATTTTCGTCAAAGTTTTCTCCGTAATGGTAAATGTAATTATATCACAAGCCTTACATGGTCATGCCATATTGTGGGATGCGTTTTCTGACCTGTCGGGATACTACTTCCTGTTTACCGACTTGGTTAATTTTGACACTTGTAGCATTGAAGAGTGAATTTTCGTCAAAGTTTTCTCAGTAATAGTAAATGATACAAAGCTGAAATTTTGTCAGAAGCTTTGCATGGTCATGCCATATTGTGGGATGTGTTTTCTGACCAGTTGGATAACTACTTCCTGTTTACTGACTTGGTCAATTTTGACACTTGTAGCATTAAAGAGTGAATTTTCGTCAAAGTTTTCTCTGTAATAGTAAATGATACAAAGCTGTAATTTTATCAGAAGCCTTACATGGTCATGCCATATTGTGGGATTGGTTTTCTGACCTGTCGGGATACTACTTCCTGTTTACCGACTTGGTCAATTTTGACACTTGTAGCATTATAGAGTGAATTTTCGTCAAAGTTTTCTCTGTGATGGTAAATGATACAAATGTGAAATTTTGTCAGAAGCTTTGCATGGTCATGCCATATTTTGGGATGCGTTTTCTGATTTGTCGGAATACTACTTCCTGTTTACCGTCTTTGTCAATCTTTTTGCAATTGTGGCATAATGGAGTAATTTTTCATCAAGGATTTCTCTTCATTGTTTTATGGTGCAGCTTTTAAATTTTGTCACAAGCTTTGTATAGTCCAGCCATATTGTGGGATGTGTTTTCAGACCAACCAAGACACTACTCCCTGTTTACTGACATAGTCAATTTTGATGTTCACTTCTGTATTGGGTTCACTCACACTTTCCCTCTATGATTCATTGGCTGATAGAGGGGGTATTTCTAGTGAGCTTGGGCTCACAGATCACTTGTTACTAAAGATTTTAAACTTTCAATCACAGAAAATTAAGAAAAATCTATCGTTTTAAGTACTCTTAACCACCTTAAGACGTTTCTTTCACAAATTGTGTCAGGCAGATTGGCACCTCATACAAGATGGTAACATTGGGGAACTTATTAAACTAAATTTAGAACTACTAAGATCTTGGCAAAATTAGAAGCAGAACAAACTTGGTGACAATGATTCTTAAATGGTCACATTCAAAATAGTCTGCACCTCATCAGGATACATATTCTGAAACCTCTGAAATTACTTATCAGTTACAATAGTCTATGATGAATCCTTTCAAGGAGGGTTGTCAGTAGGTCAGTATCGTAGCCAAGATGGCTGCCAGCAAAGAACAAAGACATAGTCCAACCCTATAACACAGCAGAATTCACAAAGTTGAAAACTAGACCTTTAATATAGAGATGACTGTCAATGTAAGCCATTTTCCAGGTGAGCCAAAAGGCATTTGAGAGCCTTATGTTATATTATTAAAAAGACATATAAATGCATAAATTAATGAACTTTAAACCATGAAACTTGTTTAATCTGATACCTGAGAACTCAAACATCAGGTCAAGATCTACATAATTTATGGTCCCAAAAACAGATTTTAAATGATTTTCAACCTGAGTACTCCAACATCTGAAATAATCTGACACATTTTGAAGGTCCCAGAGTGTGTCAGATTAGACAGGTTCCACTGTAATGCTTAATGACTTTTTAGCTCCTCTGGCTATGCCAGGGTGAGCTTTTGCCATCACTTGCTGTCTGGCGTCCATCGTCCGTCCGTCCTAAATTTTTCATTCAAACATGTTCTTCTCTGAAACTGTGTGGCCAATTTGAACCAAACTTGGTCACAATAGCCCTTGGGTGGTCCCCTTTATAAAATATGTCCGGCAAGTCTGCATGTCATCAAAGATGGAGGCCAGTGGGAATCTTTGTCCAAAATTGTACCTTATATTCAAAGATTTTCTTCTCTGAAATCACTGGGCAAATTAAAACAAACTTGGTAACAATAGTCCTTGAGTGGTCCTGTTTAAAAATGTGTCCAGCAAGTCAGAATGTCATCTAAAATTGCCATCAGCTTGGAACTTTGCAAAATCTATCCACTGAAATACTGGGCCAATCAGAACCAAACTTGGTCAGAATGGTCTTTAAGTGGCCCCTTTTAAAAAGAAATGGTTTGGCAAGTCTGCATCATATCCAAGATGGCCATCAGTGGTAAACGTGGTTTTAACATTAGACCCTATGTGGAAACATATTCAAAGATCTTCTCCTCTGAAAGTACATGGCCTTTTTGAATCTTACTTGGTCACAATGGTCCTTAGTTGGTCCCCTTCATGAAATGTGTCCGGCATGTCCCCATAGCATCCAAGATTGTGGCCAGAGGGGAACATAGTTTAACATTGGACCCTATGGGGAAATGTATTTGAAGATCTCCTCTGAAACTACTTGGCCAATTAGAAGGAAACTTTGTCACAAAAGTCACAAGTTTGCCCCCTTTCAAAACAGTGTCTGGTAAGTTGGCATCACATTCAAACATTCAAAGATCTTCTCTGAAACAGCAAATTCAATTGAAAGAAAACTTGTGCAGAATACTCCTTAGGTGGTCCCCTTTTAAAAAATGTATCCGGCAAGTCCACACCTCATCGGAGATGGCTGCAAGCAGGGAACTTCGTTTTATATTGGGAAAACATTTTCAAGGACCTTCTCCTCTAACTGTATGTGGCAAATTATTAACATACTTGGTCACAATGGTCCTTGATTGGTCTGTTTTGAAATATGTCCAGGATGTCCACATTACATCCAAGATGGCCCCACAGAGAACATAGTTTAGCATTGGACTCCATCGGAAATCATTCAAAGATATTCTCTTCTGAAAATACTAGGCCAGTTGGAACCAAAATGAGACAAAATGGTCCTCAGATGGTCTTCTTCAAGAAAGGTGACAGTCTGTCTGCGCCTCATCAAAATTGCTGCTAATGGGAACATAGTTTAATTATTGATCATATAACATCAATGTCTATGAACAACTTGAAAATGAAACGCTTAAACATTTGGATTATTTTGACTGTATGTGTCGGCCATGGTCCAGGTGAGGGATACAGGCTTGAGAGCCTCATTTTTGTATTTTGTTTGTTATAAAATTACTGTTAAATGAATAATAAATAGATTATTCTGTGTAATCAGTTATGTTTAATTCAATATCAGAATGTGTTCACACATTGGAAGACATATTTTCAGCTTTATTGTATAAAATTTTTGTAAAGAATTTTATGAGTGTACCCACATTATCAAAATATATGCATAAAATTTAATAACAAATGCTTCATTGTTATTTTTGTGATCTTAAATCTTATTGTGTTAAATGATATGTATATTATGAATGTACTTAAATCATATTTTTAAGGCTAGTAAATTTAATTGTAGAAAATATTTCATTTATATTATTTTCATAAACAGTTGTATATGTATATTTGATACTGATGCCAGACAGTGCTAGCGACTGTTTGAAAAGTCTTTTGATTCAGTAATTTTCCAACCCTTATATATGTGGCCGAAATTTGGCCCCGTTCCCAATATTGAATGTACTCTTTTTTCCCAATATTTCAAACCCAAAGTCCCAATTCAAAGGTAATATAAAAGCATCTTGAAAATGAATATCAGGTGAGAATTTTTTTCCACCTGAAATTCTGTAATCGGTAAGTATCATTCCTTTATTTCATTATATATCCCATTCTGTTAGATTCCACCCTCATACAGTTGTTTCCCGATTGCACATGCCAACAACCGAAGGAAAGTCGTAAATTTTTAACAGGTAACCAGTTCCTTAAGGGTCATGTTTGTTTAAGTGTTGCAAAATTTCCGGAATTCACAGTTTGCTATAAATTTTCCAGAATTAAATATAAATACCTGTAACCTTTC
Source organism: Modiolus philippinarum (assembly GCA_002080025.1). Lineage (NCBI taxonomy): Eukaryota > Metazoa > Mollusca > Bivalvia > Mytilida > Modiolidae > Modiolus > Modiolus philippinarum. The sequence continues at coordinate 60,072 of MJUU01036002.1, forward strand.
CTTTTGTTTGAAATTAATTTTTCATAAACGAAAAACGGTTGATTCAGGTTCATGATTGGTCATACGGAAAATAGAAGTATTGAAACGGAATTATTAAGCGTGGTATGAAACGAGATTCCAGTAAGAAAATATTGCAATTATGGAACCAAGCCTTGTAAATGTTGCATAATGCAAAATATTACGTCCAAAAAAAAAAAAAAATCATAACAAAATACAAAATTAAAGGATGGCTTCAAATGTAGGAAATTCATGTCTTTTGGATTTATGAGGGCATTTCTTACGCAGTCAGTTAATAGTACAAGTGAAAATGATACAGCACATTCTGCTAATTAGGGCCCCGCATCGAGATGCAGGTGCCCCATAGTTGACACTTTTCCCATCTGTCTGTCTGTCTGTCTGTCTGTCAGTCAGTCAGTGTGTTTGTCCATCTGTCCATCAACAATTTTTTTTCTGTCGAATATTTCTTGGCTTGTATATATGGGACTGATTTGTTTTATCGTTTAAGCAATTTTCAAGTTTGTCAGGCACAACTTCCTGCTTGCCGATACTTTTGATTTTTAGCTTCTACTGTAGGGATTGATTTGAAATTTGGTATGGAGCTTGAAAATGATGAGTTGTATTGTGTAAGCAATTTTCAAGTTGTTGGACATCCATTTCCTGTTTGCCAATACTTTGATTTTTTACTATAAACCAAATTTTCTGTCACATATTTTCTGGCTTCTACTGGAGAGAATGATTTGAAATTTGGTCTAAAGCTTGGAAATGATCAGTTGTGTTGTGTAAGCAATTTTCAAGGACATCCACATCCTGTTTGTCGATACTTTGAATTTTTACTAAAAACTAAATTTAAGTCACAGATTTCTTGACTTCTATTGGAGAGAAATAATTTGAAATTTGGTCTGAAGCTTGGAAATGATAAGTTGTATTGTGTACCGGCAAGTGGTTTCCATGTTTGTCAAACGTCTACTTCCTGTTTGCTGATACTTTGACTTTTTACTAGAAACCAAATTTTCTTCATAAGATTTTTTTCACTTGTATCAGCTTGAATGATTTGATATTAAGTCTGAAGCTAAGAAATGATATGGTATGGTAAAACTTCAAACTTCAAGAAATCACTGTATCCAGCAAATTACTGTATCAACACATTTGTGTGTCAAATGGAATTTGAATCCACACTTACCTCAATTTTACTTTTGCCCCAAGTTTCAGGACTGACATTGCTTGCCCTTCTGTCAATGCCAGTTTCTACATGCTCTAGTTTGTACTCCAAAGTAGAGACGGTAAACCCGAACCGGGGGGTGGGTCCTGCTTCCACAACAAATAATGAACCAAGAACCATGAACTAGTAGATATGTTCAAACAGACAAGATAACTTGAATTTTCATTTAAACAAGTTACACATTTCTATTGCCTTTAAATGGTTTTTACATCATGAAAGTCATTCGAGGCTTATTTGTATATAATTTACTTCGGTGCTGGCCTGAAAACCGATTTATTTGAAATTTGTAATATCTAAATTGAAGAAAAATTTGTTAAAACCTAAGGAGTATCTCCCTCTTGCATAGCTCTGTCCTTAGCTGATTTTGGATTTCCTATTTAGATCCTATTGGTAATTTGTTCTATATCAGCATTTACAAATATTTCGGTTCATGGATTTCCAAATGTTTTGATTTTATCTGCACTGATGAGACATAAGTTGTCGAAATGCGCATATGCGGAACCTAAATTTACAGTAACCTTGGTATTTTGTTATTTGTTACCACTGGGCCGATGCCACTGCTGGTGGACTGTTAGTCCCCAAGGATATTCACCAACCCAGTAGCCAGTACTTCGGTGCTGGCCCAAAAACTGATTTATTTGAAAATTTGTAATATCTAATTAAAATTGAAGAAAGATTTGTTAAAACCTAAGGAGTATCTCCCTCTTGCATAGCTCTGTCCTTAGCTGATTTTGGCTTTCCTATTTAGATCTTATTGGTAATTTGTTCTCTATCGGCATTTACAAATATTTCGGTTCATGGATTTCCAAATGTTTTGATTTTATCTGCACTGATGAGACATAAGTTGTCGAAATGCACATATGCGGAACCTAAATTTGCAGTAACCTCGGTATTTTGTTATTATCATAATTCCCAAAACCTCAGTTTTATGCACATATTTTCCCAATTGCATAGGCCCTGGCCCATTCCCCAAAACAGTAGGAAAATCACTGTGATTACTTTTGTTTTTTTTTTTGCTCATTAGATTGCAGATTGAAACTAATATCAAAGGATGTTCCCATTTTCATGACAAATGTCTTTTTTTTACAGTAATCAATTTTTCAGTATTTATATTTTATCATCATGTAAATAAAGTCATATTTTTATGATAATTTTAGTAATGAATTCAATAGTATCATTTCATTTTTATGATCACTTTTATAAGCCAGTTGGCATTTTTATGGAAAGATTGTAGGTATTATATATCCTTGTATATAAATTATAAATATGTGAGCAAAGAAAGTGCTAAAATGATTGAAATATAATTAAGTTATGTAAGGTTTTAATGGTACAGTTAATCTGTGACTATATCTACTGTGAAACTGGATGTTTAATATTTATGATTAAATCATTAATTTCTGATTATGTATTAGAAGGGGGGGTTATTGTGATTAAACCATATGTGTTACAAAGGAAGAAAATGGTTGAATTTTACAAAAGCATTTATAGGCATTGTGTAATAGAACATATTTGTTCAACCTTATTTAAGACAAAGAACAGCAATATGAACATTCACTCTCATTTTTATTATACGACCGCAAAAAAATTTTTGAGGTCGTATATTGGTATGATACTGGCGGCGGTGTCGTCGGCGATGTCGGTGTCGTCGGCGTCTGTAGACTCTTCGTTTCCGTGCGATAACTTCAGTTCTAGTTGATCAATCCTTATGAAATTTTAAAATAATGTTGCTTGTCACAAAAGGAAGGTTGGGATTGGTTTTGGGTATTGTGGCCCCGCCCGTTTTTTTAAAAAGGGCCAAAAAGGGCCAAATTATGTGTTTTCACATATTGGGCTGTAGAATATTTATTATTTATCGGATTTTGATGGGGTTTCTTTCAGTGTGATCCTAAGGAAATTTGGAATTTGGAGGTATTTCAATGGATTTCATGTCACATGTACTGTTCATGAGATAAATTGGTCCCAAAAGGGGGAAATCTCAAAAATCTATTTTT
>MJUU01036003.1:2441-29126 GCA_002080025.1 Modiolus philippinarum
GAGGAGAAGATCTTTAAATGTTTTTTCATATAGGATCCAATGTATGTTCCCCCGCTGGCGGCCATTTTGAATATAGCGACAACCTAATAAAACAACATTTTTGCATGGGACCATTTAAAGACTGTTGTGGCCAAGTTTGATTTCAATTAGCCCACAAGTTTCAGAGATGAAGATCTTTGAATGAAAAGTGATGACAAAACTCTCCCTGGCTATATGCAGGTGAGCTTATGATGTTTTCCAACCGGGTCAAATGTTAACCTATGCTATGCACTGGCGGTCATATTTTTAACGGATCAAAATGACGTACATGAGTACTTTTTGTGAAGGAACTTTGTCAAATTTATGTCATTAATGTGATAAAACGTATTATGCACAACTACACGTGGTGCTTGCTACATCATTAAGTTCTTCTGAGTAGTATCAGAGGAGTTGTGCTGAAAACTTTGTGATATATAGACATACAATCATGACAGAAAGTTGGGTATACATGATTAACCTTATCAACGGTCATTATTACTTTGTCCAAGAGCTGAACAAAAATCAATTCAAAATAAACAAGAGGATACCATGAAGATGAGACACATTTACATTACTTTTTAGGTTAATGCACTCAAGTCAATGAAAATGTATAAAATGTGACCAAGCGAAATAGACTCTTAAATATGTAGGAAGTCTTCCATCGTTGCCTGCTAACAAATGATTCAGAACGATTTGTCGTTGCATAAATATAAATCTGATTGGAGTAATAGAATTTCTGCATATAGTAATGGTAGTAAATTAAGAACTTATAAATTGTTTAAACATAGTTTTTGTACTGAAACTTATTTGATTAATAATTTGCCTCTTAAATATAGAAGTGCATATGCAAAATTTAGGTGTGGGGTTGCTCCCCTTAAAATAGAAACGGGTAGATATGAAAGGAAAGCAGTCAGTGAAAGAACTTGCTTCAATTGTGATGATCATGTCGAAGATGAGTTTCATGTTTTGATGCAATGCCCGCTATATGCAGATCTCAGACGTCAGATGTTCGGGGGTATTTTAGATTTTAATCTAAATTTTAGTTTTTTATCAGATATAGATAAATTTATATTTTTATTTGGTGATGAAAATGTTTTTAACATTGTAGCCAAGACCTGCTATAATATTTTAATTAGGAGGAACAGTTTTTTATATCAATAATTGTGATATTATGTTGAGTATAAATAGTTTTAATTTCAATATGTTTTAAAACAAGTCTCTCATAAATCTTTTAAGATTGGTACATGCAATATATTTTATGTAATTGTTGTATGGATGTTTTATATGTAAATATGTAATTGTACATTGTATGTAGTGAGACTATAATAAAAATATGAATCTGAATCTGAATCTGCATGGGACAATAGACTCATGTGCATTGTCCTTCATTGTCATCATTACTGTGTTTGTTAAGTGACTTTCTATGCATTTCTTCATCTTTCATTCTTTTAGAATAATTTCATGTACGTCAGTTAAATCTCTCTATCTACCAATTGATGTCTGGAAAAGCTTAACAGAAACTAGAAGATTTTACGACCCAAATTATTAGACTGTGACCCACACAGGAACAACCAAGAAGTTGGTTTTGTGATAAAAGACCTTTAAAAAGCAACCACTTTTGATTTTTTAATCATTTTAAGTCAATTTTGAAATTTTATTCTGTTAGTAGTACTTTGGTACTTAGCGGAGAATATTATTTGGAACAGCCTCTTGGAAAGTTTGGATAATACCGGTAAGAGCCTATAGAACTGAACCAACTCTCCAGTGGCAAATGATTTGCGTGAGGTCAACAAACGCAGCAAAACCTCACTTTTTTGTTTTTATAGTGTTCTTTCATAGATTTAATTGAAAGTAAATCGCCAGCAGTAAGAACTGCTATTCTCTTTAAAACAAATTTGATTCTTACATAAATTATGAGATATTTACGCTTTGAAAACTCAAGCAGTCCGATTTGTGTACAAGGCTGTATCAACTTTCATTTTAAATTCTAGAGAATGTTCCATTGCTAAAAATATAGTTAATTTTCAAGCGGGTTTGGAATACTGTTTCCACCATATTTTAACATTTCATTAGAAATCATATCACGAAATATGCTTTAAAGCCAATAACCGGATATGTACGATAATTTTCAGTTTGACAAAGTACATTTATAGGCGATTTTCCCCGGTGATTTAACATTAGAAATTCGAGAAAAACGGCACTGGCGCCACAACAAAAAGGGCAGACTTTATGAAAAGGGCACTGGCGTCACGAAAAAAAGGACCGGTGTTGCACCAGACGTTTTATGTCTACATGCCGAGAACACTGTTGTATTAATTTACTATTATACAATTATAGCCTTTTGATGAGGTCAATACATGTTTTTATCGACCTTATTCATATATCGACCGAGGACGAAGTCCGAGGTTGATATATGATTAAGGTCGATAAAAACATGTATTGACCGATAGGAAAAGGCTACAATTGTTTTATTATAATTTCAAAAGTATTCAACGAAGATTTCTAAATGTCAAATCAAGACAACAAAACCAACAGTAGAAACACATGTATCATTTATACAAATAATAATAATAATAGAAAACAACATATACAAGATGAAGAAATGTTACTGTGTAGCATTTCTACAATTATGTACATTAATTGCACTATTTGTAGTTTAAGAAATATACGACCAGTAATGTTTACATTTTAGACATAAACAGCAATATGAATTATTCTATTGTAATTGTCAAAATCAGGGATGACATTTGTTTTTCATTTCAACAACAACAAAATAAAAAATAAAAAAAATAATTAATTAAAATAGAAATTCTCTATTCAAACTCTTTTGCATTGAAGTTTTCAAAAAATTAGCATTTGACGTTCTCAGTTAGTTATTCCCAAGAGCTTTAAATATAGTAACAATAGCACTTGTGGCATTATTAGTGTAAATATTATGAAAGGAATCATTTTTCAGTCATAATAATGACAAAAAAAAACTGATAAATTGTAACCATCTGATAGTTTGACTGTTAGCAGTTGCAACTGTAGACAAAACAAACAGTCTGATTTGCATTTAGAAGCTTTACTCTAGCTGGTCAATGGTGTGACATTATGAAGTTCTATTGAACTTTTGAATACCTTTCTATTTTTAGTAACAGTAAGTCTTTCAGCTAAGTCTTTCAGGTCTTATTTTTAGAAATAAGGTCAATCAGCAATTTACAATTTATTCATGTGACACCTTTTGACAAATGAAATCTCTTGTATAATATCAAATTATGATAAAAATAAGAATTGAGTAAAAACAATAAGTCTCCCCAAACTTCGTTTAGGAGACTTAATAAATACAATTATAGCCTATTATTGAGGTCAATGCAGAAATTTTTTGACATGAGAAAGGTATATTGACCGAGGACGTAGTCAAAATATTTCAAAATATCCAACTGAATTAAAAAGATCTCAAGACACTAGAGTGTAATGAACCAAGCTGCAGTCCTTGTATGTAAATAAACTCTCCCCATGTATCAATTTTAATATACGGAAGCATGGAGGGGACATGTGATTTTTTTTTCTTATCTCGTCGCCACGATATACTATCTCGTTCCCAGGACATACTAATTCTCCAATTAAATCGTTAAAAAATGGCAAAGAAAAACGGCGACAAATTTGCGCATTGGTGAACGCCAGTTAGTCATTGTGAAAATTTGAAATTTTTACCATTATAATCAACACAACACAACTTAATACACATATATACATTTTATAGATAACTTTGAAGCACTTGCCCTTTATACCATGTATAATTATGTAATTTTTGCCATAAACCACTTCTCCAGACTGCATCAAATGCTTTGAAATTCACAAAGGAACAAAATAGCTTTTTATTGAGTGAAAATAAATTTCAGTATGCGCATCATGGAAAGAAAAAAATTGTTATCAGCAGTTGAATATGCTTTTCCAGGGAATTATTGCTGTTACCTGCAACCCCAGCTTTTCTAAATCCTGTCCGTTTTCCGGAATAATATCTTAAGAAGTCATTTGCCAAACGTTTCACTAAAAATTAAGAATACAAAGAAAATAAGATATAATTACTATTTTTAAGATTCGAAACAGGGTCAATGCTCGCTGAAGTTCGCATTGTCTGTGTTTTTAAATCTCTCATCTGTCCTTAGCTGAATTTTGGCTTTTCTATTTAGTTCCTTTTTGGTTATTTGTTCTCTATCAGCTTTAAATATATTTCGGTTTATGGTCTTCCAAATGTTTTGATTTTATCTGCACTGAAGAGACATTAGTTGTCTAAATGCGCATATGCAGAACCCAAATTAACAGTAACTTCGGTATTGTGTTATTTATTTTAATACGTTACACTTATATTGTTTAATTATAAATTTGCTTAAGGTATTTCGGTTACTTTGTTTACATTTATTTTTAAAATGGCAAAAGTGAAATATACTAGTTGGGGGTTCAACTGAGTATAAAATAAATAAGTAACTACGAAAGACTAATATCAAATAATTCTACAATCCTTTGACGATATTGATGAAATCTGGCTATATAGTGTCAAGTACCTTACTGATACCGATGTACCAATAAGTCTTGTAAAGACCACATATTCTACTGGCATAAATATGTACGTATAGCAAAACAGTTGGTTTTCTATTTTTTATTCCGTCTGTATCACATTCCGTTTTTATAACCCGCTCAGCTTTATTTTTAACCCACAAAGCGCCTTTATCGTAAGCCTAAACACCTTTTTTTCATTTCAACTGTAGAGTTTGAACAAATAACTAAATACCGAAGTCACTGTGAATTTACTCTCTGCATATGCGCATTTCGACAAATTATGTCTCATCAGTGCAGATAAAATCTAAACGTTTGGAAGACCATAAATTCAAAAATGTTTAAAAACTGATAGAGAACAAACAACCAAAGTGGTCTTAATGTAAAACCAAAATCTGCTAAGGACAGAGCTTTGCATGAGGGAGATACTCCTTAGTTTTCAATAAAATTTTTTTTAAATGATAAATAACTGTATTTGACACGAAATTAATCACGAAAAATCGGCGCATATGAAAGAAATAATCGGGCAAATGATAGAAAAAAACGGCGCAAATGAAACATAACTCGGCGCAAATGCAAAACACCAGGAATTATTGATTTATCTCAAATAACAAATTCTTACTAGTTAATTGGTGAGGACAATCGTTTATGACCCCAATCAGTCGGACTAAGATCTCTTGCCAACCATGTTAACGGTGACCTCACGACAAAAGAACTCATCATAGCAGAGACTAATACATGTACAATCTAATACCATTGAAAGTGCAAGATCGAGAAATTTCAGACTCCAAACTGCCAAAAGGACTCCAAAGAGTAGGATTTTAGTATTTCTCTGACGAGGCTTGCCGAGTCTGAGAACCCGTGATTTAAGTATTCTTGTCTTAGATTTCTTAATGTTGCATTTTCAATGGTGTTTGATTGTTTTTCTCACAAATATAAGCAGAAATACGATATGAGTACCACCAGAATACATGTCTAAGTGTGTCTAAGCAACTGGTCCATGATTGGTATAAAATATTTAGTGACATCACAGGCGTGAAATTTGCCTTGGTTGGCAAGAAAATTTATAAATACAAGAACTCGGAAACGGTCTATTGAAAATACTTTTATTAAATTATCATAACTTACTTTTAAGGTGGGAACTACCTTAATTTTGGTCAAATATAGTTATGCCGGAAAAGGTTCATGTCGTATTCCTGAATCGAGTCTGTAATTCATTAAACAAAGGGCGATAACCCACTACAAAAATTTAGCAAATCATGGCGGACAAAACAAAAATCGACCAGTTTAAAAATTTGACTGGTGTTGATGATGACAGAGCACGATTTTACCTGGAATCAGCTGGTGGAAACGTGGAGGTACCCTGTCATTACTTTTGAGGCCTAAGTTTACCTTTGGGACCCCAGTGTCCTTTAAGAATCCAGGTCGTTTCATTGGTGCCGAATCCCACTCGCATCCTGGAACTGGGTTGTTTTGCTGATTCTTTTTAGCTCACCTGACCCAAAAGGTCAGTGTGAGCTATTGCCATACTTGGCGTCCGTCGTCCGTCCGTTAAACTTTTCACATTTTCATCTTCTCCTCTGAAACCACTGAAGCAAATTCAACAAAACTTTACAGCAATGATATATTATATGGAAGGTCCTTTACAAATTTTGCTCATTTCTTTTCGATCCAATAAAAAACATGGCCACCAGCACAGAACTTAGGTTTAACATAGGACCCTATGGGAAAATCATGTTTTCATCTTCTCCTCAGAAACTGCTGTTCAGCAAATTCAACCAAACTTTATAGGAATAATGTATGGAAGGTCCTTTACAAAGATTGCTCATTTTGATGTGATCCTATAAAAACATGGCCGCCAGTGTAAAAAGTAGGTTTAACATGGGACCCTATGGGAAAAATCACATTTTCATCTTCTCCACTGAAACCGCTGAAGCAAATTCAACCAAACTCTACAGGAATGATGTACTAAATGTCCTTTAAAAACATGGCCACAAGCACTGAACATAGTTTAACATTGAACCCCTTGTGAAAATCACATTTTCATCTTCTCTGCAGAAACCGCTGAAACAAATTCAGCCAAACTTTAAAGGAATGATATAAAAATATGGAATATAGGACATTTTGTTTTTAATAGGGCTTTATCATGGCCAGTATCAAGTGAGCCTGCTGGGGCGAGCTTGATGTGTTACGCCGTGATAATGTCCGTATCAAAAACAAAATTTCATATATATCATTTATCCGTAATTCACAAAGTGATAAACAGACCTCTTAAATAAATTGAATTAAACTGAAATTTCTATTTAAGCAAAGTTAATCTATTGTTTATTGTAATAATTTAAATGTATTCTTCATTCAAAGGAAATTCATACAAATTACCGATAGAGGTCATTTACAAAGATTGCTCATTACATTCTGATCTGACAAAAAATGACCGCCAGGATGGAACATAGTAACATTGGACCCTATGGGAAAAATCACGTTTGCATCTTCTCCTCTGAAACCGCTGAAGCAATTCAACCAAACTTTACAGGATGACATAAGGAAGGTCCTTTATTCAGATTGCTTATTTTGTTTTGATCTGATAATAAACAAGACTGCCAGTACAGACCATATTTAAACATAGGACCCTATGGATTGACATTACTCTCATTTTCCTGCTGTGAGCATTTTGTCAGGTGAGTGATTCAGGCTCAATGTCTGAGCCTCTAGTTGCTTCTGTCTTTATAGGTGAATTCAGTAAATAAACATCAAAAGCTCCGCCCATTTTGGGGAGAGCTTTAAATAATGTAATGAAGAATTATAATAGGAAAGTTCTATGAAAATTTAAAATTAGTAACCACAAGTTAAAGGTTGAAAGTGCACGTTACACAAATACTCCTTTAGAAGAGAGGATATGTGATAAATGTTTCTCTGGCAATATTGAAGACGAAACACATTTCCTCATTGGGTGTTCTTTTTGTCTCGCCCACGACTAAAGTCGCGAAAGCGAGACATAGGCGTGCAAAGTATGACGGCGACGGCGGCGTAAACTCAAGTTTTAATACAGAAGCCATTGATGTAGGAACTTTATATTTGGTCCATATGTAGCTTACGGCAAACCCTATCTGTCGGACCCAAAATCATGTGACCTTGACCTATATTTCGCGGTCCAGTGACCAGGTTAAGTTTTTTTGCTTAAGTCCATTTCTCAATAACTAGAAGCTAGAAGTCAATGATATTTGGTATATAGCTTGGTCTTGGGTAGTACATGTCCGTCTGCCATATGGCTTTTGACCATGACCTGAATTTCACGGTCCAGTGACCAGGTTAAGTTTTTTTGCTTAAGTCTGTTTCTCAATAACTACAAGCCATAGGTCAATGATATTTGGTATATAGCTTGGTTTTGGTTAGTACATGTCAGTCTGCCATATGGCTTTTGACCTTGACCTCAATTTCATGGTCTAGTGAACAAAGTTGAGTGTTTCTGATTAGAATAGTTTCTTAATTACTGTAAGTGGAATGGTAATAATATTTGGCTTGTACAGTACAGCCAGAAACTTACCATGATAAATCACTGTGATAGACATATCACTCTAAATTTTTAAATAAATGTAACTTTTTTCCTGATTGATCTATTCACATAATTTCTTTTGCATATCAAGTGGTAGAATGTATCACTCTAAATGCAAAAGAAAGCATTTTGATAGATCAAACAGGAAATAAAATATACACATTTCACTAATCAGAGTAATACGTCTATCACAGTGATTTATCATGGTAAGTCTCTGGCTGTACTGTAGGTTGCTCTTGAGTAGTGCATGACTGTTTTAGCGACAAGCAGGGACGGGCGAGACATCTATTAGGGTCCACTCTTGTTACAATTATAAGAGACAATTTCTTTTAAATAATATTTATACTCAAAGTCCAAATTTTAAATATATGTCTAACCAAGATAAACTTATTTGGTTAATGACCATGGAGAATAACACCATTATAGAAAAAAATGTGTGAATTTTTATATAGCTGCCTTCCAGTTTAATAGACAGTACATGAAGTTAGTGTATAGGATGCTATGAACTTGTGCTTTATAACTAATAACTAACTATTGATATTTGACCTATTTTATATTTGATAGTTATATATGTATACTTATTATTTAGAAATCATTTATATGTCGATTTTCTGCCCCTTGAGGGCCCTAAATTGGAAATAAAATCTGTTATCTGTTAAAATGATCATCAGATGATTGGAGAGTATTATTTGAAATAAATGTTTTTTAAAAGCTAGTTCATAGGCGATATAAAAAGAGAAAGATGTAACCTTACAACATTCTCCATTTTTGTCTCTCCCACGAGGAAAGGCGCGGAAAGCGAGACATATGCGTACAAAGTATGACGGCGGCGACGGCCTAAACTTTCATGTTAGGTTTTGTTATTAGGTCATTTTCTCACTATAAGTGGTAGGTCAATGATATATGGTAGATAGCTATAGGTTGGCCTTGAGTAGTACATGACAGTTTGCTATATGGCTTTTGTCTGTGACCTCAATTTCATGGTCCAATGAACATGTTAAGTTTTTGTGTTTAGTTTAGTGTCTCAGTAACTATAAGTGTTAGGTCAATGATACATGGTATATAGGTTGGTCTTGGGTAGTACATGACAGTCTGTCATATGGCTTTTGTCCTTGACCTCAATTTCACAGTCTAGTGAGCATATTAAAGGGAACATTTGCAAAAAAAAATAAAAATTTGATATTATATTCCTTTTGTATAAATGGGCTGGTATGCATGTATATTAATGTTTTATTCTAAAGGATAAGTCCATGAGATCTATATTTAAGTGTGACTAACTACAATCTGCCGGTCGCCATTTTGTCGTCGTCTTGGTACAGATTTCAAGAGATGTCTAATCACCTCAAAGATACTAAATAACGGTGACCTGAAGTTGTCATCGTGTACATTCTTTATCAATGTGAAGCATACGGTCGTCTAACTTAATCATTTACGTGACAAAAGTGTATTATATACTTACCTTTATCTTAAACCTGGGATATTATACATGTATTCGTCCCTGCTTAAACCAATATTGAATAAAAAAAAATATTGTTTGAAAATATTTAAATTAAAGGTGCAATGCGAAATCCTGACGTACGAGTCCTGGATATAGTATACACACTTTATTTTCTACCGAAGCAGGCTGTTTTAGAAATTATTGTACAGGTAAACATATTGTACTTTAAATATCTGGGCGTCCAACAGCATACCTGTTTATTACCCCAATTAACAAACATGTAAGTACCTGTGTCCATGTTAGAGAGATTAGAGTGTTTTATTGTTGTCTCTCTCTCTCCAATCCAGATACTTTATTCACAGAACTTTTGAAAATTGCATACAGCAGAAATAAACTCCTCGGATTAATTCAGATTCATACGAATTCTGGGCAAAAGTAATATGACAAAGTTTATCAACCACACGGATATTGCAAAGAAAGGCACAAAATTTTGTCAATATATCCCAATCATCTTCATTCCATATTCCTATTCAAATATGGCATGTAGTGCTTACTATATACTATCATTGGTATTGGTATATAACTTGTATCTCAAACAAATAATATTATTTTTCTCTATATCTCCCATTTTCATAGCATTTTGTGTATTTCCAACGTATCTTTCGACACCTTTATGAACCATTTTAAGTATACTAACAGAATGTTTCTGTTGAACATGAATACGTTGCAAGTATCAAAAACCCACAATTTTCATATTTTTGATATGTATTCCGTGTTTGCCCGGCACATATTTTCAAGCACATTTAAGGTAGTTCTTTTTATACGACCGCAAAAATTTTGTGGTCGTATTATGGCATGGCCAATTGTAGGCGTCTTTGGCCAGCATAACTTTGTTTCTAGTGGATGGATCCTGTTCAAATTTCAGTATGTGGTTTCTTGGCATAAGGGCAATCCCGGGTATTAATTTCGGGTTTGTGGCCCCACCCGTTTTAGAAGAAGGGGCCAAAAAGGGGTAAAATTGGGTATTTTTGTGTCTGTGGACAGCATAACTTTGGTTCCAGTGAACGGATCATTTTCAAATTTTAGTATGATGTTTCTTGGCACATGCTTTAGCCCAGGCTATAATTTTATGTTCCGGGCCCTGCCTGTTTTAGAAAAAGGGGCCAAAAGGGGTTAAATTGGTTGTTTTCACATATTTGACTGTAGAATCTTTATTATTTATCGGATTTTGATGGGGTTTCTTTCAGAAAACTCCTTAGTAAATTTCCAATCTGGGATATGCCAATGAATTTCATGTGGCATGTACCGTTCGAGAGATAAATGGGGCCCAAAAGGGGGGGAATTTCAAAAATTTCATTTTTTAAAATTTTTAGTCCGATTTAGATGCAACTTTTTCCAAAGGATTCCTTATGAAAAATTATCAAGCGCTCTACTATTAGATTTTTGGTAACTTGTTTCCTTACCCAGCTATGAGGGGCCGAAGGGGGCCAAAATCGTGAATTTACAGATAACCTAAAATTTTTATTTTTCATCAGATTTCAATGGGATTTTTTTCTCTGGATAATTCCTCTTGATGTAAGCTTTCAGGAGCATGTCAATGGATTTGGCGTAGCTCTTACCATTTCCGAGCTATGAGTGGCCGAAGGGGACCAAAATCGTAAATTTACAGAAAACCTAAAATTTTTATTTTTCATCGGATTTAGATGGTTTTTTTTTTATTCCTCTTGATGTAAGCTTTCAGTAGCATGTCAATGGATTTGGCGTAGCTCTTACCGTTTCCGAGCTATGAGGGGCAGAAGGGGGCCAAAATCGTAAATTTACAGATAACCTAAAAATTTTTATTTTTCATCGGATTTCAATGGGATTTTTTTCTTTGAATTCCTCTTGATAAAAGCAATGGTATGTCGTAGCTCTTACCGTTCCCAAGCTGCAAGGGGTCAAAGGGGTCAAAATTGCAAATTTTCGAAATATTTGAAACTTTTATTTTTCATTGGATTTCGATTGGATTTTTTTCTTTGAATTCCTCTTGATGTAAGCTGTCAGTTTTATGTTCAGTTGATTTTGCATAGCTGTTAACGTTTTCGAGCTACAAGGGGTCAAAGGGGTAAAAATTGTAATTTTTCGAAATATTTGAAATCTTTATTATTTATTTATTGGATTTCGATCAGTTGTCTTTCTTTGGATTCTTCTTGATATAAGCTTTCAGTTGTATGTCAACAAATTTGGCATAGCTTTTACCGTTTCCGAGCTAATGGGGGCCAAAGGGGCCAAAATTGCAACTGATTCAAGCTCTTTATTGTGTCCATTTAATTACTGTATCAAGCTCTTTACTGTGTCCTCATTCATTTTGAATTACACTTGTTCAAATTTCAGTATTCGACATGCTGCACTTGGCATAGCCCCTTATTGTTGGTTTGTCTATATGTGTCTGGTTTTGTGAACTTGAAATTTCCTGAAGTTAATAAATACAGATTAAGGTACTTGGATTGTAGTGGTAAGACATCACTCAAGAAAAGAAATATTTCAAAAGATATGCAGTTTAGGTGTTGTTCATAATGCAATCATTAATTTTAAATTCTTATTTCCAGTGACAGCAAATACACTCGGTAATGGCATTGACACGCATTTGAAACATTTGCACCAATCTGTCATATTCTGGTATGGGTTATTCAAGATTTCCTTTTTTTTGTTGACTAGCGTGGCTGCTCTTCCTCAATTTGACACAGTGATGAAAGTTTTCAGCGGATCCGCGGATTTCGGCTTTTTTGCTTTCAAGCTGCTCCATTATATTTGTTTTTTTTTACTATATAGGAAAAAGAAGGGAAATGGGGAATGTGTCAAAGGGACAACGACCCAAAGGGGAGCAATAACAACTCAAAGCCACCATAAGATCTTCAATGAACGGTGAGGAAACCCCACACCCAACGGTAGGTCGGAGTTGGCCCCTAAATAAAGAGTAATCAAGTTCAGCGAAATAAGCATCATCCTAAACTCCGATAGACATAAAGTGAACTAACTAGAAAACTATATCTACTTCCAGTGTAGTGGATTTCCACTTTTTTCTATCAATCACAATTTCATTTCTGTTGACATAATTACTGATATACAGCTTGTTTGTACCTGCGAGCATGGACAGTATATACAATGTAATGTATATAGTCCCTGCTGCGATGTCAAGAACACTATTCTATCGCTGTAAAACTATATCACTTTCATTGCACGGGGACAGAGACGTCTCTGCACGAGTTTAAAGACATAATCAAAATATTACGATTCTCTGCTGTTTTTTATTCCTTTATAACCTTTTTCTCGATGTATATATATCTGCAATTTGAATAAATTATAATGATAATTAAACATTTTATTTAATTCGCCTAAAAACACATTAATTATCATTGATATGTTTGCATTGAAATAATTACCCTGTCGTTAATTCAATGAGGCCCACTTTTTGATTGTCTTAGCTCTACAAATTAGTGTAATTAACGTAACACACGAACTCCAGATTTTACCTTTAGGGCATGACACAGGTAATATTTTAACAAGCTACGCGTGTCTGCATATTTGGTGTTAATTAGAGTATTGACTTTTACACCTGTGACACATGGGCAAGTGATTGATGTGTGTGGACAAGATAGTTTAATTTTGGCTTTGTTTATGACAAGCAGAAAAAAAATATTTAAGTTTTATTAATTTTTTTTGAAAATTATTCAGTTTTTTCGATATTTCTGTTGCAAGCTGAAACATACATCCTTAACCGATTCTGTTTTATAATCGTTCAATTGATAGAAAATGTGCAACTTGGACTTATAATAAATCCCGATAAAAGGCAGCATGCATGTCTTTGTTTTTCTTATGCTGTTGGGTAATTAGTGAAGTAGCACGAGCACTTTAATTATCGACAACAACAGTGATATGATTATGTTTTAAAATGACACAGTGAAGTGGAAGATCTAGCCGAGTGACGTCACTTGGCTAGCATTTGAAGGATAAACAATAATTAATTATCTTTTTTCTCTGCTATCCTTTCGAATTTGTACAAAAAACTTGGCCAATATGTTTCAAGTGTTATAAAGAATAAATTAAGGCCATGTGTAAAAATTAGTGAATTTTCTCTTTAAGTTTTTGTGATTAGGTCATTTTCTCAGTAATTATAAGTGGTAGATCAATGATATTTGGTATATAGGTTGGTCTTGGGTAGTACATGACAGTCTGCTATATGGCTTTTGTCTGTGACCTCAATTTCACGGTCTAGTGAGCATTTAAGTTTTTGTGATTAGGTCCTTTTCTCAGTAACTATAAGTGGTACAATGTAGGGCAATGATATTTGGTATATAGGTTGGTCTTGGGTAGTACATGACTCTTTGCTATATATATATGGCTTTTGTCTGTGACCTCAATTTCACAGTCCAGTGATCATGTTAAGTTTCCCAGTATCTATTAATGTATGGTCAATAATATTTGGTATGTGGGTTTGTCTTAGATGGAACATGACAGCCTGCTAGTTGGCTTTGGCCCTTGACCTCTTTTTCATGGTCTAGTGAACATGTTTGGTTTTTTAGTATTTATCAGTGGTAGGTCACAGATATTTGACATTTTGGTTTTGGGTGATGCATGACAGTCTGCTATATAGTTTTTGCCAGTTACCCTATTTTCACAGTCTAGCAAACATGTTAAGTTTTCTGATTTAGTCAGTTCGAGTATTCACATCAATTTTGCGACCAAGTAGGGACGGGGGAGACATCAGTTTGGGTCCACACTTGTTTTAAAGTGAGTTTGAAGAAAAGGGTTCAGGTTTGAAGTAAGAAATTCAGTGCGAAATTGCTATATCCATTTTCAAGTCACGGAAATGGCTAAAAAATGCCGATTGACCCTATGTTTTTATGGTGCCAAAAAAAAGACCCACATTTATATTTAACTGAATGAGATATAAAAGTTCCTCATTAATTACGGGATGATAACTATGATTGTTCATTGTCTAGGAGTTAACATAGAAAGTAATGGAGATTTTAATATTTACTGTACTCACCCCTATAGAGTTCATGGACTCATTTTGAGTATACATCGTCTCTAGCTAACAGACAACAAGATGCCATAATTTATCTGAATCAAATTAGAATATTATATCTACCAACAGTGCTGCTTTGTCAAACGTTGGGAGATTTCCATCTCATTTTTGAAATGTTAAATTAATGCTTATATTTTGGCAAAGATTACAAAATTTAGAAAAATAAATTTCCTATTCTTAAGGATGCATACTTAATGTTATTTTCAAAGCAGAACACTGTGTCCTGAAGAATCATATTCTGACAGAAGGCGAGACAAAGTGACCATTGATTCCGTTGGTGGCTGGTATGGCGGCCATATTTGGTGTAACCCAAATGTTTAACTTTTATGAACTTCAATAAATTTCTCAAATCATATTCAGTATCAATGAAATTTCATAACAATATAATTCAGTACAACTTCACTGTTGTATCCCAAGTTTATTTAAAAAAAAATCCACTTTCCTTAAAACATGTAAAATCGGTTTAAACCACCATTTCTTTTGAAATGCCTACAGGTACCAAGTCAGGACCATTGCTGTCGACAATTTTTCCGGTAGTTTCCAACTGACATTTTTCAAGGTGGTCTTTGTTTTAAATAAAACCACACAGAAAGACAGCCTGGTTAAAAACAAACAAAATGGTGCTTAAATTTTGAAAATTGGATCATGTGTTCAAAAGTTACAGCAGATTGAAATCTTAAAAATGGCCTCCGAAAATTCATACAAAATGGCTGCCATAAGACAAAATGATGTAATTTTGAAATTTAAATTTGGTTATTGTAAATATATGCTTTTGATTTTTGTTAGAACTTAGTAAATCTGTTGTTCATGGACATTTCCTCAATAGGATGACACTAGTACCAAGTCCTTTACTATCCAGCAACATTTGTACTTTCAGCATAATTTGAACTTGAAATCCCTATGTATTTCAGTGGGAAATTTAACGTGGCAACAATTTTGCCTAATTTTTACCCACTTTTTTGGAAATTTTTCCCGAATTATTAGATATTTCATCAGGACTTAGTTTTTACAACAAACTTCAAGTCCAATCAGGTTTGGTTATTGTTTGTCATCAGCAACATTTGTTCTTTTGCAATTGTATGGTAAAAATTTGGTGCCATTTTGACTTCTCGGTGAAGATTTTGGTCATAGGTCCTTATTTATTATTACTCTCAACTTTTATATTGGTATTCAGGTCATCTTAATTTGTTGATTATCAACACTTTATATGTTATAGATGATAAAGAGAGTCGAGTTATATGTATTTGATCTAAAGAAACCTGTACAATGAGGGGTTAAATCAGGCAGACCTCCATTATTACATGTTTCATCAGTAAAATCATGGTATAGACTTCAGCTCTTGACCACTCTGTTCGGTAATTTTGTTATTACCCCCATTCTGTATTTTGCCATTCATATGACTAAGTTTTTTCAATCCAATTTTTTTGTTTGCATAATATCTCGGCACAAACATGGATATGGCACAGATTTAATGATTAGCAATTGGTTTCATCTTCATTAGTAACCAACATCCATGCCAGAACCTTAATTTTCCTTATCAATGAATTTGGCAAAATTTTTTTACTTCAAGTCTATTAGTATCAACATGATCAACAATGTTTAAACAAAATTGGAATTAAGGATTTATTTTTGATGTAGTAAGATTGTTGCATATAGTATATAGATGTGCTGTAAGCTTAAATTGGAATTTTATTGGGGTTCCAACTTCAATAAATTTCCTGAAAATGTGCAAGACTAGCAGGTTTGATATTTTTGTATGCAGTCAAATATGTTAGCCATTTTTGTCTCGCCTGCGACGAATGTCGCGAAGGAGAGACATAGCGACAATAGATTCTGTCCTTGTCGTCGGTGTCTGCGTCGTCGGCATCGTAATGTGAACATTTGGTTAACCCAAATGTTAAACTTTTTTTGAACTTGAATAACTTTCTCATATCATGTTCAATATCAATGAAATTTTGACACAATATTCAGTGCAACTTCATTATTGAATCCCAAGTTTAATTTTGAAAAAAAAAATCCAAGTTTTTTTCGATCAAATTTTTTGGTTTGCACCATATCTCAGCACCTACATGTCATAGACAGATGGTGATTGGTAAGTGGTTACATCTTGAGTAGTAACCAACATCCATACCAGAATTATGTCACCTTGACCTATATTTTCTGCATCAATGAATTTGGCTTAATTTTCACTCTAGGTCCATATATCAAACAAAATTGGGATAAAGAAATTTAATCTTGATGTAGAATTGTTGCATATAGTCTACAGATGTGCAATATGATTTTGGAATTTTATTCCGGTTCCAACTTTGGTAAATTTCCTGAAAATGTCCATGACTAACAATTTTTGAAATTTTTGCATATAATCTATTATTCTAGTCATTTTTTCATATTACACATAATTCAGAAAAAATAGAATCCAAAAATGCGGTTCCAACTTTGATAAATTTCCTGAAACTCTCAAAGACCAGCAATTTTTTGAAATTCTTGTTAGAAACCATGCTTTTTGGATGCATTTTAGTCAAGACAAATGTTTCCAATGGTAAGATTTAAAAAAATGTTGATTCCAATTTTGGTAAATTTCCTGAAACTCTCAAAGACAAGCAATTTTTGGGAATCCTTGTTAGCAACCATACTTTTTTGATAATTTTTGCCAAAGCAAAAATTTTTAAATGGTTAGATTTCAAAAAATTTTCATTTCAATTTTGGTAAATTCCCTGATACTCTCAAAGACCAGTTTTTTGTTTGAATTCTCATCAGCAACCACATCTTAATAAAGGCCACATTATAATGACAATAGAGTGAGCAGGCGAGACACCAGGTTCTGCAGAACCTTTACGAATTATTGTCATAATAGACATAAGTCTGGAGGCTACTAATAAAAACAAAATGGTCCCAGTTTCGGTAAATTTCATGAAACTCTCAAAGACAAGCAATTTTTATACGACCGCAAAAAATTTGAGGTCGTATAATGGAATGGCGCTGTCGTCATCGCCGTTGTCGTCCGGCGTCATTGTCTGTAGACACTTTTGTTTTTGGTCAATAACTTAAGTTCCAGTAGACCAATCCTTATGAAATTTTACCACACTGTTCCTTGGCACAAAAGGAAGGCTGGGGTGGGTTCTCGACATTTTGGCCCCTCCCGATTTTAAAAAAGGGGCAAAAGGGGCAAAATTGGGTGTTTTCATATATTTGGCTGTAGAATATTTATTATTATTTGGATTTTGATGGGGTTTCTTTTGTTATGTTCCGAATTAAATTTCCTATCAGTAGTATGCCAACGGATTTTATATGGCATGTACGGTTCAGGAGATAAAAGGGGCCCAAAAGGGGCAATTTTCAAAAATTTTATTTTATTTATTATAAGTCCCATTTTGATGCATTTTTTTGCAATGGTTTCCTTTTGAAAAAAAAAATAAAGAGATGCACCATCAGATTTTTGACAATTTGTTTCTTTTCCGAGCTATGAGGGGCCAAATGGGGACAAAAATTGCAAATTTGCAGATTACCTAAAATTTTTATTTTTCATCAGATTTCGATTGGTATTTTTCTTTGGATTTCTCTTGATATATGCTTTCAGCTGTATGTCAACGGATTTTGCGTAACTCTTACCGTTTTCAAGCTACAAGGGGTCAAAGGGGCCAAAATTGCATTTTTTCGAAATATGTGAAATCTTTATTTTTCATCGGAATTCTATTGTAATTTCTTCGGATTCCTGTTGATATAAGCTTTATGTATAATTTTGACATACCTCTTACCTTTTCCAATATATACATGTATAAGGAATTATAAGAGCTATTTTTTATTTTCCTTAGTTTGTATGCAGCTAATTAAATGGTCAAGCTCTTAATTGTGTCCATTCAATTACTGTATGAAGCTTTTTATTGTGTCCTCATTCATTTTGAATTGCACTCGTTCAAATTTCAGTGTTCGACATGCTGCGGTTGTATTATGCTGCACTCAGCGTAGCCCTTTATTGAGTATTGTTGTTAGCAACCATGCATTTTGGATGAATTTTAGTCAAAACAAATATTTTCAATAGTTTGATCCAAAAATATTTGATTCCTATTTTGGTAAATTTCCTGATACCTTTAAAGACAAGCAATTTTTGTAAATTCTGGTTAGCAACCATGCTTTTTGGACGAATATTTGTCAAAACAAAAAAATTCCAATGCTAAAAAAAAAAGATTTTGGTTCAAATTTTGGTTAATTTTCTGGAACTTTCAAAAACAAACAATTGGTAAATTTCTTGAAACTCTCAAAGACAAGCAACCATGCTTTTTGATGAATTTTAGTCAAAAAAAATATTTTCTATGTTTAGATTTCAAAAAATTGATTCGAATTTTGTTAAATTTTCTGCAACTCTCAAAGACCAATCATTTTTTGGAATTCTACTTACGAGTGGTAAGGAACCACATCTAAATATTGGTCAAACTATAATGACATTGGAGTGAGCAGGTTAAACACAATGTTCCATGAACCTTGTGTTCAGTCTGAGTGGGTAATTCATCAGGGTTAAATTTTATTAGCTTATTAATTTGAAACTCCATCATAATTATATTTGCTGTTCAAAATAAAGAAGGGGAGATAATTCTTCAACTTAAATATTTTGCATGACCTATCTATACTACTAAAATAATGAGACGCTTTTTGTTAGCCAGGTTGCTGCCGAAACAACAAATACTACGACTAAGCTTCATATATCAAAAAGTTGGAATGGTTGTGCCATTTTAAAATTTTATTGGCATATATGCAACTGTGCTTGCACTTAGCTAATTAACTTAATTAATTACGGAATCGCGGTTTCCGTCATCGGTCCGAAATTATACAGGCTTTATTGAATTTTTTTGTCCATACCTGTGAAAACCCGCAAAAACGTCCCTCTGCGGCTAACCGTTTTCACTCGCAGATTTGATCAGGTGAAATTGTCGTGCATGTCCGTGTGTTGATTTCTGTCAATCAACTCAAGTATCATTCTGAAAGGTAAACAAGTTATTCAAACTGTGTAATTAGTGTTGATTAGGGCAATAATTAGGACAGGTGTTGTTTATATAGTAATCAGTATTATGAGCAAGCACTGACATTGATTACAAAGAATAAACACAATCTTTTCTCAATTTCGCTAATTACCTCCCTGGAATAATTTTCCATTTATAAAAAAGTGGCCCTAAGATTAAAACTAATAAATACCCCAAACTATTGAATTATCTTAAAAATCCCTAAGTTTTTGTCTCGCCCGCGACGAAAGTTGCGAAAAGCGAGACATAGGCGTTCAAAGTGCGACGGCGGCGTAAACTCAAGTTTTCATATAGAAGCCTTTGATGTAGGAACTTTATATTTGGTCCATAGGTAGCTTACGGCGAACCCTATCTGTCGGACCCAAAATTATCTGACCTTGACCTATATTTCGCGGTCCAGTGACCAGGTTAAGTTTTTTTGCTTAAGTCCATTTCTCAGTAACTACAAGCCATAGGTCAATGATATTTGGAATATAGCTTGGTCTTGGTTAGAACATGTCAGTCTGCCATATGGCTTTTGTCCTTGACCTCAATTTCATGGTCCAGTGACCAGGTTAAGTTTTTTTGCTTAAGTCTGTTTCTCAGTAACTACAAGCCATAGGTCAATGATATTTGGTATATACTAGTAGCTTGGTCTTGGTTAGTACATGTCAGTCTGCCATATGGATGTTGACCTTGACCTCAATTTCACGGTCCAGTGACCAGGTTAAGTTTTTTTGCTTAAGTCTGTTTCTCAATAACTACAAGCCATAGGTCAATGATATTTGGTTCAGAGATGGGTCCGATTACTTTCATCAAATACATTAAATTACAATTACTTTCCAAAATGTATGATTAAATTAAATTAATGATTACACCATTTTTAGCATGATTAAATTAAATTAATGATTACATTGAAGAGTAATCATGATTACATCTGATTACATTGTATTCTTAAATAACTGTGGTTGAGAAATTGAAATATTTATGTTGTATTTTCTTTTCTAACTACATGTAAAAAGAATTGAAGTCTTGTTCTCCTCAATATAGTATTTTTCTCAGTGTGTTAGAAATAAGTTTGTCATATGCACAATCATTCCATTCCCTTTATTTTCCCTTCTTCGTATGGTTTCTGTAAATGTATATTGGATTATTTTAATACATTCAATCTTACAAAATACAAAATCAAAAAGTTTTACATCAGAACATGTATATGTATGATATTGCCCTAAGGGACCAAATAAACCTTAATTGTTTTCTACCTGTCAGATGAAAGGTGACATTAACACTGATTAAACAAAAGATTGAAATTTTGATTCCAAAATAAACGCAATTAATTATGACAATAATTAAATTTTAATTAGGGCTAATATTTCACAAATTTATCTATATTTTTCATACGATTATTTCCATGAAATAAAATTGTACTTTGATCATATAGTGGTGGATCCATGGAATAGTGGTTCCAATGATAAATTGTTAAAAACAAATCAGAGACCAGTTTTGCAAAATTTGCAAAATTTCTGCAAAGATAAATTTGCATTTGCTGAACTCAATCAGAAGGCAGACACTGACACAAAATCTGAATTTTCCTACATTTTGACATTCCTGATAAAATCTGTTACAAAATTAAAATGAATTTCCTTTTTGTATTTTTGATCAACTTTATGAAAAAAATATCAAGTACAATTGGCTGATCTTACAAACATTTTACAATTAAGAATAACTTTTGGTGACATACATGTATATATATAAAGAAAACAGTTATTATATTACAACTTGATTTGTTTAAAATTTTACGAGATTCATAATTGGAATGAAAAGAGCCATTATTTGAGATTTGAATATTTTCCATTGTAATCAGAATGTAATCATAAAGTAATCATGATTACAGGCTATTTTTGAAAGTAATTGATTAAATTAAATTACATGTAATAAGATTTTTGGCTGATTAAT
The DNA here is from genome assembly GCA_002080025.1 of Modiolus philippinarum. Classification (NCBI taxonomy): domain Eukaryota; kingdom Metazoa; phylum Mollusca; class Bivalvia; order Mytilida; family Modiolidae; genus Modiolus; species Modiolus philippinarum. The sequence goes on from MJUU01036003.1 coordinate 24,008, forward strand.
GATAACACTGATTACTCAGAAAAATGTAATCGATTACAGCTGATTAATGATTACAATTACAATTACCCCATCTCTGATTTGGTTTATAGCTTGGTCTTGGTTAGTACATGTCAGTCTGCCATATGGCTTTTGACCTTGACCTCAATTTCACGGTCCAGTGACCAGGTTAAGTTTTTTTGCTTAAGTCTGTTTCTCAATAACTACAAGCCATAGGTCAATGATATTTGGTTTATAGCTTGGTCTTGGTTAGTACATGTCAGTCTGCCATACAGCCTTTGACCTTGACCTCAATTTCATGGTCCAGTGACCAGGTTAAGTTTTTTTGCTTAAGTCTGTTTGTCAATAACTACAAGCCATAGGTCAATGATATTTGGTATATAGCTTGGTCTTGGTTAGTACATGTCAGTCTGCCATTTGGCTTTTGACCTTGACCCCAATTTCATGGTCCAGTGACCTGGTTAAGTTTTTTGCTTAAGTCTGTTTCTCAATAACTACAAGCCATAGGTCAATAATATTTAATATATAGCTTGGTCTTAGTTAGTACATTTCAGTCTGCCAAATGGATTTTGACCTTGACCTCAATTTCACGGTCCAGTGACCAGGTTAAGTTTTTTTGCTTAAGTCTGTTTCTCAATAACTACAAGCCATAGGTCAATGATATTTGGTATATAGCTTGGTCTTGGTTAGTACATGTCAGTCTGCCATATGGCTTGTGACCTTGACCTCAATTTCACAGTCTAGTGGACAAAGTTGAATGTTTCTGATTATAATAGTTTCTTAATTACTGTAAGTGGAATGGTAATAATATTTGGCTTGTAGGTTGCTCTTGAGTAGTATATGACTGTTTTAGCGACAAGCAGGGACGGGCGAGACATCTATTAGGGTCCACTCTTGTTGTTTTAAGTAGTATCTTGGATATTTTCTCCACAGAATTTATTTTGATGAAGTTAAAAATAAATGATTATGGCTGTTTTATCAATTTCTTATGAAATTACATATTTCCTTTTCCAAACCAGTATCATTCCTAACACTATAAGTGATTAAATTTCCGTCCACAAAAGCAAATTCAGGGAAACACTGTTATTTATAGTGAAGCAGCAAGCTAACACCTGAATATATTAACTAAAACACACTAAACAGCAAGACAAAACAACAGAAGTTCCAGTTTCTAATTAACGGGTTTCTACTAGTTTACTTAAAGATTATAACATTACATTGCAGTTAGCCATATCCAGCTTTTATGAAAATGATGGGGGAGATGATGATATGATACAAGAATCTGTCCCACAGAACATAGCACCAGCCCCAACACAGCAGGCCTCAACACAGTCTGGTGCATCAGGTCCCCCAAAACAATCATCAAGGTAAGGTATAAACATAGCACCAGCCCCAACACAGCAGGCCTCAACACAGTCTGGTGCATCAGGTCCCCCAAAACAATCATCAAGGTAAGGTATAAACATAGCACCNTTTTATAACCATTTTCAGTTATTTTTGTTTTCAATAAGTAATGGAAAATGGTTATTTTTGAATTTCCTTTGATCTTTAAATCCTGATTGTGGCCATAATAAATTTTTCTCATTAGTGTTGGTATTTTTCTTTGATAAATTAACATTTCCTTTATAATTTGAAACCATAACATCTTATACACACCATCAGGAACATGGTACGCAAGTTGGTCAAAGTCAAGCCCCCAAGGGACTTTGAATGTCAATTAAATGTTCATTATCTTATATAAGCAGTTCAGTGATAATTGAGATGTCTTACTTCATCTATATCTTTTGAAATTTACACAAACCATGTGGTTTTGTTGTTCAAGTTTCTTGAATCAGAGCCTGTGGAAAATTTGACATGATGTAGAAGAAATAACCAATTTTAGTTATTTCCATGATTTTTGATAAGGGAGATAATTCAAAAATGGAAAAATCTAACCAATAAAGGTTATAAAATTTATAACTGTTTTTGATGATGCCCCTGACTGATGATATACATGTATTATATGGAAGGTCCTTTACAAATTTTGCTCATTTCTTTCCAATCCGATAAAAAACATGGCCACCAGCACAGAACTTAGGTTTAACATAGGACCCTATGGGAAAATCATGTTTTCATCTTCTCCCCAGAAACTGCTGTTCAGCAAATTCAACCAAACTTTATATATATATATAGGAATAATGTATGGAAGGTCCTTTACAAAGATTGCTCATTTTGATGTGATCCTATAAAAAACATGGCCGCCAGTGTAAAAAGTAGGTTTAACATGGGACCCTATGGGAAAAATCACATTTTCATCTTCTCCACTGAAACCGCTGAAGCAAATTCAACCAAACTCTACAGGAATGATGTACTAAAAGTCCTTTAAAAACATGGCCACAAGCACTGAACATAGTTTAACATTGACCATGAACCCCTTGTGAAAATCACATTTTCATCTTCTCTGCAGAAACCGCTGAAACAAATTCAGCCAAACTTTACAGGAATGATATAATAAAGGTCATTTACAAAGATTGCTCATTTAGTTCCGATTCCATAAAAGAACATGGCCGTCTGCATGGAAGATAGTTTAACATTGGACCCCATGTGAAAATCCAATTTTCATCTTCTCCGCAGAAACCGCTGAAACAAATTCAGCCAAACTTTAAAAGAATGATATAATAAATATGGAATATAGGACATTTTGTTTTTAATACGGGCTTTATCACGGCCAGTATCAAGTGAGCTGAAACAAATTCATGTATTTATAGGAATAATGTATGGAAGGTCCTTTACAAAGATTGCTCATTTTGATGTGATCCTATAAAAAACATGGCCGCCAGTGTAAAAAGTAGGTTTAACATGGGACCCTATGGGAAAAATGACATTTTCATCTTCTCCACTGAAACCGCTGAAGCAAATTCATTTATTGGAAATACATGTGCCAACCCCCATAAACTTTTGATGTGTTACGCCATGATAAAGTCCATATCAAAATATTTCATATATTATATATCATATATTTCATTTATCAGTAATTCACAAATTGATAATCAGACCTCTTAAATAAATTGAATTAATCAGAAATTTCTATTTAAGCAAAGTTAATCTATTGTTTATCAGTCAGGGGTGTAACCTATTCAAGTTATCAAATGAAGTACTTTTGTGTAACTGAATTGAGTGATCATGTATTTTCAGCAATAACTTATTTAAGTTATCGAATGTTGATTTCTTGAAAATGTCAAACTTTGATTACATATTTCTTTATGATCAAGATTTTCCTCAAACAAACAATAGTTTTTCCAATATGGTTTGGATCCTCAACTGTGTAATTACCTATCAATTATAAATGTGCAAAGAGAGGAAATACATGTGCCAACCCCCATAAAGATTGGACCCTTGGTTAAATCTCAATTATTTTTTGAAATGGTTCATCAAAATCAATTAGACAGGCCATCATTACGTTAAGGTCAATTTGAACTACTTAATACATGTGTAATAATAGACTTAACTGTGACCAATAAGTAAGAATTTCAACAAAACTGAATATAATGTAAAAAAGACTTCAATAACTTAATGAAGTTATCAACAGAGTAATGTCCCTTGATTAACAAAACCGTAACTCATATAGATTATTGCTTGATAACTGGTATAAGTTATTTAAAAAAAGACAGTTTCTCATAGTAACTCATTTAAGTGATTTTGGTGATAACTTATTTAAGTTGTACCCCTGATCATGACTGTTTATTGCAATAATTTAAATGCATTCTTCATTCAACATCTTATGCGTATGAACACGACAAATTGTACAAAACATGACATCAGCTTAGCAACCCGCACATGACGCCTTCACAGTGCCCAAATAATTTTGTGATAATGTCCAGTTCGGTGATACTGGAATAATCAGTCTCTGTAGATCAAAGGAAATTCATACAAATTACTGATAAAAGTCATTTAAAAAGATTGCTCATTTTGTTCTGATTCGATAAAAAAACATGGCCTTCAGCATGGAACATAGTTTAACATAGGACCCTATGGGAAAATCACATTTTCATCTTCTCCTCTGAAATGGCTGAAGCAAATTGAATCAAACTTAACAGGATTGATGTAATAAAGGTCATTTACAAAGATTGCTCATTGCATTCTGATCTGACAAAAAATGACTGCCAGGATGGAACATAGTTTAACATTGGACCCTATGGGAAAAATCACATTTGCATCTTCTCCTCTGAAACCGCTGAAGCAATTCAACCAAACTTTACAGGATGACATAAGGAAGGTCCTTTATTCAGATTGCTTATTTTGTTTTGATCTGATAATAAACAAGACTGCCAGTACAGACCATATTTAAACATAGGACCCTATGAATTGACATTACTCTCATTTTCCTGCTGTAAGCATTTTGTCAGGTGAGTGATTCAGGCTCAATGTCTGAGCCTCTAGTTTCTTCTGTCTTTATAGGTGAATTCAGTAAATAAACATCAAAAGCTCCGCCCATTTTGGGGAGAGCTTTAAATAATGTAATGAAGAATTATAATGAATTATAATAGGAAAGTTCTATGAAAATTTAAAATTAGTAACCACAAGTTAAAGGTTGAAAGTGCACATTACACAAATACTCCTTTAGAAGAGAGGATATGTGATAAATGTTTCTCTGGCAATATTGAAGATGAAACACATTTCCTCATTGGGTGTTCTTTTTACAATTATAATAGACAATTTCTTTTAAATAATATTTATACTCAATGTCCAAATTTTAAATATATGTCTAACCAAGATAAACTTATTTGGTTAATGACCATGGAGAATAACACCAGTATAGAAAAAAATGTGTGAATTTTTGTATAGCTGCCTTCCAGTTTAATAGACAGTACATGAAATTAGTGTATAGGATGCTATGAACTTGTGCTTTATAACTAATAATTAACTATTGGTATTTGACCTATTTTTGTCTCGCCCGCGACGAAAGGTGCGGAAAGCGAGACATATGCTTACAAAGTATGACGGCGGCGGCGGCGTTAACTTTCATGTTGAGTTTTTGTGATTAGGTCACTTTCTCAGTAACTATAAGTGGTAGGTCAATGATATTTGGTACACAGGTGGGTCTTGAGTAGTACATGACAGTCTGCTATATGGCTTTTGTCTG